>OZ020177.1:4370575-4622009 GCA_963971145.1 Sussaba pulchella | reverse complement strand
TAATAATAATAATAATAATAATAATAATAATAATAATAATAATAATAATAATAATAATAATAATAATAATAATAATAATAATAATAATAATAATAATAATAATAATAATAATAATAATAATAATAATAATAATAATAATAATAATAATAATAATAATAATAATAATAATAATAATAATAATAATAATAATAATAATAATAATAATAATAATAATAATAATAATAATAATAATAATAATAATAATAATAATAATAATAACAATAATAATAATAATAATAATAATAATAATAATAATAATAATAATAATAATAATAATAATAATAATAATAATAATAATAATAATAATAATAATAATAATAATAATAATAATAATAATAATAATAATAATAATAATAATAATAATAATATTGATAATAATAATAATAATGATTATTATTATTATTACTATTATGAATAACATTTACATGATATTATTATTATAGCTATAATCCTATAATGTCGGTTAAATAATAATATATCAATATTAAATAATCGTATTTCAATATAATTATAATATAATATAAATCGTGTGTAATAATAATAATTATTATTATCAACATAATATTACAATTATAACTGCAATTATATAATCTTCATATGATTTTCGTATCATTATTATTATTATTATTATTATTAATCGTAATTCTGCAATGTAGAACTAAAGACAATAAAAATATTAGGCTTCTAAAATGTTAATTTCTCTCATTGGTCCGCAAATACATTGAAAGTCGTTATTTACGAAAGTTTTTCGGATATAAGTGAATTTCATGGAAGTACGTAGTATTATTGATAATGGAATATTGTTTATTCTTTTTCCGTACAAATACCGACAATATTTCGGATCTTCGCGAAGGCTGAACGTGGGTACGTTTGATTTATCGATAATATATACTTGAATAGTCTCAGCTTGGCGATAACGAAAAGCGTTGAGTAAACGTGAAGAAGGTGGTGAATTATTTGGCAATGCGAGAACGAGAACCAGAATCCTTTTAAAATGCCACGATACCGCACGAATCCAACGACGCAGGAGTGTTGGGTGGAAGATTGTCGTTTTACGATGTCGAGGATGATCGTCAATCTTTGGGGGAATAAAGTAAAAAATTCAACGAGAAAAAAAAAATTAACAAAAACAAAATCGTAGCGTAGAAGGAAAGAATTAGATAAGCTTCAAGTTTTTCTTATGTTAATTTGAATAAATTCCGGTTCTATCGAGTTTTTCGTTACAAATATTAATCGCCTGTTATAAATTTGCATGAAAATCCAGAGACATTGATGATTTATGGACTCTGTGTTTATCATCGTTGGGATACTCTCGCTGTAGGCGTGTTTGAAGAAATGTCGAAGCCTGAAAATTTTTCTTTCGATATCTGACAAAACGATTTAATGCAGAAAAATTTCTTATAGAAGCGGTTGAATACGAATAGTTTTTTAATTTTTGATAAATTTGATAGAATGCAGAAAATTTTTTAAATTCTGACAAATTATTATTATTATTATTATTATTATTATTATTATTATTATTATTATTATTATTATTGTTATTATTATTGATTTTATGCAATTTGCTAGTAAGTAATACTTGGCCTAGAAGTAACAAGCTCGCACAACAATTTAATTACTCGTTAATTCGTTATAATGATAATTGAGAACATTTTAATATCCAAAGGATTCAGAGTATGAACGATGTACGTGTAATGTCTCATTTGTAGTTTTTTTTTTATACACGTACGCGTATTGACGGTTAATGAGTAATTAAATTTCCGAGAGAAACGTCGATAGGATGCACTGGAAAGTGCAGTGTTGCAGGTAAACTGACAAAAGAAAAATGAGAAAGTACCGTCGAAGATATTCATGGAAGATATTCAAATAGAAGACGATTTGGGAGACAATTAATGGTCACGCAAATGAGAATAATTGGCTGTAATAATTGTTTAAAAAGAAACATTGATACATTTTGGAAAAAACGGAGTACTGTAGATGCCGAGTAATGTTCATAAATGATTTCACGTACTTAGTTAAATTTATTTGATTAATTATTTTGACTCAAACGTTGGCGTATGCGAAATATTGATCAGCGTAGAACTGATGAGAATTAATGTTCCATGCGGTATAAGTAAGAGTGCAGCATTCACATATATAAATAAAATAATAAATAATTATTCATAATAATAATGACTATATTATATTAATTGGACAATTCCGTCCGTCGCCAAAGCTCGAAATCATCCAAATTAATATAATTAATATTAAATTAATTAATATTGAAATAATATTAAATTAGTTCGACAATTAATATAATCAATATAATATTATATATTAAATATGTAGAAAAATAATATTATAAATATGATTATTATTTTAATGTTATTATATTATATATTCAATGGTATTGAATCATTGTATTTTATAGGCCTAAAGATATTACTTATTTCAATAATAAGAATACAACATAATAATAATAAAAATATATCTATTTAAAATTTATTATTATTCTATTATGCCGCAATATATGTAGTTAATCTCAATCAATCAATGAAGTCCGATTTGTACAACTTTTACGAAGTTTCTTACAAAAATGTAATTATTATCATTAAAACCATAAAAATCTTACATTATTTCAACCCGCGTACTAACTGCGACGAAAGCAACTTCATGCACTTCACATCTAAGCCCCGAGAAATCCGACATACGAGATACAAGTCAGCTCAATTAACTAATAACCCCGATATTAGTCACGCAGATTCGTCGCGATATTTCGAGCGCCTAATCCACTATATTTCCAACACTATTTTTCCGTTCATCGAACGTCGTACCGATAATTTTTTTTCTTCTAAATTACTCTACGTTCTCCAACGACAGCCAAATTTCCGGTACCACACGACCACTTAACTTTGTCCCACATTGCCTCACCGGTCAACCACTGAAACAACCACCTTGGACTCCACGTCCACTCGCAACGCCGACACCCAAGGCCGAAACAACATTTATCTTTCTCAAATTTGTTCCAACGTTTCGCGCGGGGTCATCCATTGAGCAATAATCGTGGAAGAAGAAAAAAAAAACGAACATAGAAAAACATAGCAAAATAATCAAGCTCGTTGGGACGTTGAAATATAGGTCACGAACGGTATACAGGGTGGTCCATTGAAGTTGGAACAGCGGAGAATCTTATTTTAGAACTTCAACGTATTCTGGAGAAAAATCGTTGCAATAACATTTTTCATTTTGATTAGAAGTAATTTGATTGCCCCGTAATATAAGTGAAAAAAAAATTGCCAAGGCTTGAAAATCTTCTCACTATCGGTTCAGTCAGCTGTCGGAGGTTCCAGGAAGGATTAAATCCATGGCAAATGCTTATAAAACGAGAAGCTGCGCTTGTCGGCTGCTTCTTTCCGTCAAAAACCCGCGGAAAGGGGAGGTAAAAAAAATAACCCGAGGAAGAGGAGGGGGCGGGGGGCATAGAGGAAAATCTCACGGATCTGCAATGGCCGTTTTTTTTTTTATAGAAATAATTCCACGCGTCTGCAAGAAGCATATCGGTACTTTACATTGCTCCGCTATGGTTGAAAACTTTACTTCTGATGTTGTGAACATCGCAATGGATGTTTTACGGTATTACTCCCCCGCCCGCCGTCCTCCCGCACGCACTGTGGCATTGCCAGGAAGCGCATGAATAAGAATATGGCACGTTAAAGATGTCTGGTGAATTGCGCAACCGGGAAAAAAAATTTTTTTCCGCTCTGGGACTCTCGTGGATGAAGAAAAATATTCAACGAAAATACGTTACTGTTACTGAATCATATTAATGCGGTACTCGTACATAAAAATATTGAATATATATTTATTTATGGGTATGGTATATATATGTATAGGTAAGTGCGTGGGATTTGTGCGGTCTTTATTGGTGGATCAACGCGTTTCGCGGTTCTCAGACGCAGCGTTCTGGAACGAGTGCAACGGTGCAACGAATATACATGAGGTATTCCACCGAAAATCGACTACTGTGGACAATTAGATGTTTTTAATCGGATGAGTAGACTAAAATATTATTTTCGGATGAATTACGAAGGAAAAAATACGGAGAGTTTGGGAGAAAAATATAATTCTATGATAGGACCTGTGCGAAAAATTCTTGAATTGGTTAAAGTTCATTCGATCAATGGAATTCAATGATCAAATCGACCAATGTTTTATATAAATTTGAAAGTAGTGTATAAAATGTTGATTAAGATTTTTTTCGTATTTTTTCCTAGAAAGTATGACAAAAAATTTAAATTTTGAAAAAGAACCATTTCGCTGAGTAAATTTTTCATGAAGTTATGAGCGTTTGAAAAAGAAAAAATTCATTTTTCAAAAAATCATATCTCGAGGACGGATCCCAAAAAAATTATGAAAAAATTAGGGTGGGCTTTTTCCATGAGGTACAATAACATGAAAAAGATGTGGCTGAATCAAACAACGTCAGTTCCAGAAAATGGTTCATTTCCCGTGGAGTACCTCATATATCTATGAATAAAAGTTATACTTATAAATATCTTTTTCTCGGAGATATATCTTTTTTATGAGGCATAGACCGAACTGTACCGCAATTTTTCCTCGCTGACTCAACGGTGAATATCTTTTAATCCCACTTTGACAAAGATATTGATAAAATTCGACTCGAGTATAGAAAAAAATGAAAAGAAAAAATTGTATTAGACATTGACTACATTGAACCAGCAAAATATTGTGTTTATTAAGAATAAAACTAATTACGTCTTTTCCTTGAAATCTTAATAAAAAAATATATATTCGATGTATTAAATGTATTGTCTGCAAATTAATAACCACATTACAAAATACTATAAATTATTAATCGAAGAAAAAATATCTTAAATATAGTAGTAGTATGAATTTTACTTGTACAACTCAGAAGTTTTTTACAAGCTACCCTTGATACATATTTTTCCAACCTAAGACATATGATTTCCATCCTGACATATGATTTCCAACCTAAGACATATTCCTATAGTGATACATTAACATGGTTGATGTATCACTGGCCCTACAGTTTTTGTAACGGTGGGTTCCGAACCACCGGGAGAACACAGAAAAAAACACATAGAATAATTTTTTCCATTGGTGTCGGCGCCGGGATTCGAACCCGGGACCTTCTGCATGGGAACCCGAGCACGTAACCACTTGGCCACTGCGTCTCCTATATCTTAAATATAGAAAAATGGGTAAAAAAATTCCCGAGTTCGATTTGTCTCTTGCAAATGTGTGAATAATCGATCATAAACGCTTCAGCTTTCATCGTTCGGTGGAACGATAGCGATAAATTTGCACGGTGAAAACGTCCGACGTTTCAACACGTGTAAGAAAAAAAATATATATAGATATATTATGTATATAATGACGAAGTATCGAGAGCGTGGTAATGTTTTTCGATGATCGGCACGTCCGGCTATCGCGGTTGTTGCAAACTTTTTCCTCGGTTCTTTCCAACCGATAAGATTCATTTCGTTTCTCTCTTTCTCTCTTTCTCCCTCGTGCAAAAATCATTGCGCTCGTTGCAAAGCAGGAGAGTGAGAGAGAGAGAGAGAGAGGGAGTGGATGCAATATCATCGGTGTGTGTCAAGTAGCACGTATCGGAAGTGCATGACAGGATATTTTCTCTCCTCGATATCTAACAGACCGGACAAAAGAGAGAAAGCCTTTCTCGGGGAGAGGTTTCGAACGATCTGCTCGGGATCGTTGAACAACCCTCTCGCCCCTCATCCCGCCCCAATCTCACCCGATCAAAACGTTTCCGGACGTTAATGGATGTAAAGAGGAAAAAATATATTCATTCGTAGTCGAACTTTCGCAAAGTTATTTTTTTTTTTTTTTTTTTTGCAAATTCGGTACACAATTCGCCCGACCTCGTAATATATCTCACGATTAGGTTAAGGGCTTGCATGAGCTTGCCGCGCGGTGAAAACCGAATGAATTTGAAAAATTATTATAATGGCTGTATGGTGGAAAAAAATTAAATTGTGGATTTTACATTTTTTATCATCTTTTTGATAATAAAAAAATAAAATAAATTTCATTTTGTTTTAATATTAACACTGTTTTTCTATGTTTCTGAGACTAGGGTTTTAGACGGTCAGCACGATAATCAATTAATCAATCAATCAGTCAATTTTCAATAACTTTAAGGATTTTTCAAAGTCTCGATAATCATTTTCTCTATAGTCTGACGAAAGGTTTTTTTAATTCTTTGGAAGGACAATTTTTAATAAATTATTCAATACTTTTTTTTGATTGCTTACTAAAGTTTGAAATACTTTAATTCCTTTATTTTAGAAAAAAAAAATTCCTTAGTCACACAATTTCTACTACATTGTTATACTAGATTTTGTTTTATCTTTGCAGAGAGGACAAATTTTGGTGAAGTTATGCCCGTAAAAAATAATATTGATGTTAGAAAAAAAAATTCTTATAGTTAAAAAGTTAATAAACAATGTGAAATCAACAATTTATTTCCTTTCTACCATATAACCTTCATGATAATTTTACATATTGACTCGTTTTTCAGCGCGCGCAGAGGCGTATAAGCCTTTAAGGTCGACTGAATTCCTATTTTTTTCGCGACCTGTTTGCCTGAAAATAAATCTTCGATGGATCTTGAAAAAAGAAAAAAAATTGATCGATGAAAAAAAGATCGAGAGGAAGCACCACATTCTTACAACCAAGGCTGAGCCTCGACCTTAAACCCTTTCGCCCGTGTGTCGAAAGAAAAAACAAATCAACGACGAGATTGACTGCCGCACACGCTTCCACGTGTTCAGCGGCGAAGCTGCGGAATTAGATTTTTTTTTTCTAATCCACTACCTTGTTTCGGTTTACCGCGTAAGATTTCGCAACGGTCGAGAATATATACAGCGTCGCGGATTTTCTCGAAAGCCAAATTTATCGTCCGAAACTTATATCTAAAATCACATCCGGTTGCTTTTATGCGACGCAGTTGGGATGAGATCTTCTTCCCGGTGGCATCTATTTTTGATTGGACACTTCAACGAAAAGTCGACGTTAATTTTCTCTCGACGTGCGTCAGCCATATTGCGGATAAAATAAAATTGAACGATTTTCAAATTTATTATTTATTTTATTTATTTTATTTATTTTATTTATTTTATTTATTTTATTTATTTTATTTATTTTATTTATTTTATTTATTTTATTTATTTTATTTATTTTATTTATTTTATTTATTTTATTTATTTTATTTATTTTATTTATTTTATTTATTTTATTTATTTTATTTATTTTATTTATTTTATTTATTTTATTTATTTTATTTATTTTATTTATTTTATTTATTTTATTTATTTTATTTATTTTATTTATTTTATTTATTTTATTTATTTTATTTATTTTATTTATTTTATTTATTTTATTTATTTTATTTATTTTATTTATTTTATTTATTTTATTTATTTTATTTATTTTATTTATTTTATTTATTTTATTTATTTTATTTATTTTATTTATTTTATTTATTTTATTTATTTTATTTATTTTATTTATTTTATTTATTTTATTTATTTTATTTATTTTATTTATTTTATTTATTTTATTTATTTTATTTATTTTATTTATTTTATTTATTTTATTTATTTTATTTATTTTATTTATTTTATTTATTTTATTTATTTTATTTATTTTATTTATTTTATTTATTTTATTTATTTTATTTATTTTATTTATTTTATTTATTTTATTTATTTTATTTATTTTATTTATTTTATTTATTTTATTTATTTTATTTATTTTATTTATTTTATTTATTTTATTTATTTTATTTATTTTATTTATTTTATTTATTTTATTTATTTTATTTATTTTATTTATTTTATTTATTTTATTTATTTTATTTATTTTATTTATTTTATTTATTTTATTTATTTTATTTATTTTATTTATTTTATTTATTTTATTTATTTTATTTATTTTATTTATTTTATTTATTTTATTTATTTTATTTTGCTCTGTTTATTTTGTTTATATTGTTCATTTATTCATTTTATTTATAACTTCCGGTTGAATCACGAGGATAACAGCGGAAGATTCTTGATTTCCAAGACGGTTCCGAGATTCGCGACTACTCCTTCGATCGAGAATTTGAGAAATCGGTGCCAGCCGGTACCGGCCAGGTAACCGACGATCATTGCACTTCCAATGACCGCAATTATCCAGATTCGAACGAAGCCCATTGTCCCTATACTTTCCACAATTCTCGCCGACGTGAAATTCCAATAACCAAGAGCTCGCAAAATTTTCGTCAGCGATTTTTCCCCAATAAAAATCGATGAAAAATTTCACATCGTCTCCCTGCGTCATTAATTATTCGTCACGGACGAAGAAAAAATAGCCCGACGTTAGAATTTAGGTTGTTCGCGCAAAAGCACCGAAAGTCACCCCGTAAACGTCCTGTAAAATTTGTGTACGTGTGTGTGGGTGCTCCGTGCAATAACGAGCTTCCGATTGAGCGACGGTTCTAATTATAGAACCACTTCGTTATCCATCGGCGATCGTCGTACGATCCGACGCAGCCACGGCCACTCGAAAGCTCAACCAATTCCGTCTACGCTTTTATGCACATACATCGTACTTAAACAATCGATTCCGATAACGATTGTACTCGGTACTTTTTTCGATTGTGAATTATCTATTTCAGGGTTGAATTGCGCAATGACGATAAACGTCTATTTATACGTACAAGCACATGATTGTTCAAAGAAACATATCCATTATGAGGTATAATTATTATAAGAATAATAATAATAATAACGGTGAAAATTAAAGATAATGAAAAAACAAAAATCGTTATCATTATTATCGTTAATTATTATAATAATCAACAATTATGAGTAGAAAGTAGTATCATTATTAGATCGAATAATAATAATAATTATTACTATTATTATTATTATTATTGTTATTCGATCATTATAATTATAATTATTATTATTATTATAATTATAATAATTATAATAATAATAATAATAATAATAATAATAATTATTATTAATTTATTTTTATATATATTCATTATTAATTAATTATTAATAATAATGATAATAATAATAATAATATTATTTATAATAATAATAATAATTATTATTATTATTATTATTATTATTATAGTAAGAATAATGATAAAGTAAAAAGTAATGATAAAAGAACAAAAATCGTTATCATTATTATCGCGCATTATTATAATTGAGAATTATCAATAGCATAATTATTAGTCATTTTGAACTATTAGATACCTAGTATAATTGCTATTATATTGTGTACCATAACAAATGTACACAGACGGTTTTAATAGTCAGTGAGCACAATTTTTTCTCCTTATCACGGGGTCAACAATAAAATACATTTAGATACGATACAAATAAACTGTCATAAGCTTATTATATCCCTCTCTCTCTCTCTCTCTCTCTCACTACTTCATGACAAGAATCATATTCTCGACTCCAACAACATTCTTTCATCTCTCAAACAGTTCGACCATCCGAGCGTTCAAGCTTCCGAATGAATCGATCAATCAAAGCTCGACGTTCGAACCAACAACTTGTCTGCGGATCATTAAAGTCATTCGGATTTTCCGCCGAAGCCGTTTTTCTCGCGACTGTCGAGCGCGGAAGAAAGATTACAATCGTCGCATTGATTAATTCCTAATCATTTGTAATGAAAAAAAAAATGTGCAAAAAAAAAAAATTAATGACGATGAAGGCGGAAAAAGAATGTACAAAAACGTTGAATCCCTTACGAGTGACCCGAATTACCCCGAACATTCCGTTTAATCCGCGATCGTTGATAATCCTTCGATGAATCTGAGATAAATAAAAACGCGTTTTGATTAGACAATCTACGCGGTAGCGATTCTCAACCGCGGCACATTTTAAGGGGAAACAACGTAGCATCAGGATGGCGGCTTAGAGAGGGCGGGGGGGGGGGGGGGGGGAGGAGGGGGGGGAGACACGTGTGACAGACGAAGCCGTGAGCTACGTACTTTGAATTTCAATTATCGAACGATCGATGACGACGGTAAAGAGACGAGCAAGATCACATCGCGACAAGACAATTATAGACGTGCTTCCAAGACGTTTAATAATCATTAAATCAGTTTTTTTTCTATTTTTCTTCTTTTTGTTTAATTCTTCTTATTTTTTCTTTTTTTCAAATTAGTCTTCTCTTTCTCGTTTATGTGTTAATAGCGTAGTTTCAGAGGAGAATTAATTTCCGCCATCTTGTCGCGCTGGTTTATTTTATTATTCTTCTTTTTTCTCCTAAAATTATTCAGTTTTTTTGTTTTTATTTATTGTTTTTCTTCTTTTTATTTTTTATTTATGTCAATAGCGTAGTTTCACAATAAAATTAAATTCCGCCATCTTGTCACGTTTTTTTTTTCTTCTTTTATTCCCCTAAAGTTCTTCTGTTTTGTTTTCATTTATTGTTCTTCTTCTTTTTGTTTATGTCAATAGCGTGATTTCAGAGGAAAATTAATTTCCCCCATCTTCTTCCATTGACTGTAGATTGAGTAATAACCCTTCAATCACAAGCCGAGTCGAATCGTCATCGTTATTCGAACGACGGCAAGGACTTTATCGCACGACCGGTTTTTTTTTTATTTTCAATTCCTTTTTATTGCACCTTCTCTTCCTCGTTCAATCACGTGGCATTGTCGATGAGCTATTTCCCGTTTGTTTATTAATAACATCGCATCATCGCACCGGGAAGATAAGATTATGGAGAAGAAAAAAAAACGACTGTGAAAACCGGAATTTATCGGACGAGTGTTACGCGATTGAGAATTTCGAAATTTCGATTATAAACGCGGAGTTCGGGAATTTGGGGTTTACTTTCGATGCGAAGATCCAAAGTTCGGATCCAAGGTGTTGGAGAAAATTAGGGTCGTTGAATTAACGAGCGCGGAAGTTCGACGGATCGAAGCATAAATAATTAAATGATAATAATGACTAATAATAATGATGACGATTAATAATGATGCTTAGTGACCTCCCGAGATCGCAACGACGCATTAAGGCGATGAAGGAATCATCGAATAAAATGATAAAGAAGAAGAGAGCGAGAACAATAAAACCGTCCGAGTATTATCAATTAATTTCGCTTTTGACAATTCTACGCAACGATTAGCGCAATTCGGTCGTCAACTTTTTCGGGTTATAGATTTTTAAGCGTTTTCAAAAATATACTGTCGCAAAAAAGAAGATTCAAAAAATGATGAAAGAGAAAAATAAATTGAAATAGGAAGATATTAAGAAAATTAAAAAATAGAATCTCGGTCGTCGTTCGTGACGGAGACGCGACAGCCGGGAAGCTTGAAAATCTGATGTCTCGAGAGGAAGCGAGAGATCAGGGCGGTGGCCGCGTCGCACGTCGTCGAGTGGTTAACGATGAGTGAAGCAGCGAAAGACGGACAGAAAGACTGACAGAGAAATAGAGAGAGAGAGAGAGAGAGAGAGAGAGAGAGAGGATAAGCAGTCATCTGCCGGGTAAGCAGTCAAGAGGAATTAATTAATCGCGGAAACAAGGCGGCTGACTATACGACGGATGCGCGAACACGACCGCCATAATAATAATAATAATAAGGAAAATAATAATAATAACCTGGATAATAATAGAAATGATAAATTATATATCATTGTGATGATTTTTAATAATCATTCAGGATGATAATGACATTTTTTCTAATAATATAAGTATGATATAATATGACATATTATCCTCAATATAATTTTTTTTTTGTTTTACGTTTCATTATTAGGTATTAGAAATAAAATATTATCAGATTATTATATTATATATTATTATTATTATTATTATTATTATTATTATTATTATTATTATTATTATTATTATTATTATTATTATTATTATTATTATTATTATTATTATTATTATTATTATTATTATTATTATTATTATTATTATTATTATTATTATTATTATTATTATTATTATTATTATTATTATTATTATTATTATTATTATTATTATTATTATTATTATTATTATTATTATTATTATTATTATTATTATTATTGTTGTTATTATTATTATTATTATTATTATTATTATTATTATTATTATTATTATTATTATTATTATTATTATTATTATTATTATTATTATTATTATTATTATTATTATTATTATTATTATTATTATTGCAGCAATGGCAATATTAAAGATAATGATGATCATCATAACAATAATAATAAATTAAATATTATTGTAATGAATTTTAATAAGCTTTCGAAATTACAATGACATTTTTTATAATAATATATATATATACAATATAACATGACATATTATCCCCAATATAATTTTTTCTCGTTTCACTTTTCATCATTAGAATTAATAAATACAATATTATGACATTATTGTTTCCATAATAACAATAATAATCATCATTGTCAGACTGGGTCACTTTCAATCATCGGTAACAATAATAATAATAATAATAATAACAATATTATTATTATTCCAGCAATGCTAATATCAAAAGTAATAACGACGATGATAATAATGATAAGTGCACGAGTCCCCGACGATTAAAAGCGACCCAGTCCGAGAACTCGAGGTATGCAGAGAAAGTAGCAGCATTGCTCCCCTGCCCATACCGGCCATGTGGCTATGTCCGGTCAATGCACCTTTCTCGACCATATATTTCGTGCCAACTCTTTCCGGCGTGATAATACCCCCACCCCCGCCCCCCTGCCATCCCACCGTTTCGCGCCGTCCCGCTCAACAAACTCGCGGAATAATCCACGAAGCTTTTAATCGCAGAAGCGTTACGAGGAAGAGTGCAATTTCCGATTTATTCGTGACAATTGCGACACAAAGCGTTGGCGACCGTTGGAAAACGTTGGATTTCCGTGATCGGAGGATTTTATTGTTTTTTCCCCCCCCTTTTTTTTTAATTCTATTGCTGTAGCGCTGATAACGTTATTGATCGAAGATATCGGGTGTCGAACATAATAAGCACTCGAAAGTGTGATTGCGAGAACGAGCGAGATAAAAAACGTTTTAATCCGGAGGATTAAGTTTGTAGACGGTAGATTTTTTCTTTTTTTTTCTTCGTATGAATTTGAGATTTTGATTATGAGGTGAAATATTTTTTTAATTTTGTACGTACGAAACGGATGGTTTTTAGAGAAATATATTAATGAAAAACCGTTTCCACTGATTTTATATGACAAATTTGCGACTTTCGGAGGAATGTAATAACAAAATAACGTTTTTATTAATTTCATATCAATTTGTTCAATCTGTCGAATGGAAATTTAATTGAATAATTACTTTCCCCTAATGTAATTGTTTAGTATTAATTTAAGTTATTTCTCTGTTAATCAATTCTCTTCCTAATTATATCAAAAAATGTATTCATTTTCCACGAATAAAAGTTGAGATTCAGCAATAACTGGCGAAAAATCGACATTCGCATAAATCGAATCGACTCCTTCCCTGAATTTCAATTTTAATTTTCCTGATCCAATATCAATTTCCGTAAAAAAAATTAATAACCCTGAAGGGTCGTCAAATAATCAAAAACGACAAGAATAAATAAACAAACAACTCTAACCAATATCTAAATAAATAGCCGAATAAATATACAATTAGAATTAATAAAAACAGTCGCGTAGTTTCTTTTTCGTTCGATCGATTTGGAATATCGCATATCCGTCGTCCATATACGAACGATCGTCGCGATCGACGAAACCGTCGAACAAAATCCGTCAGCGCGATTATGTTCACCCGCGAAAATGGTATGACGGCGAATTACGGACAATGGAATCACAAACGGCGAAGGTTGACGAGACCGAAGAATGTCCGAGAGCGCGTTCATCGCATATACGCACTTCCGGGCACGGAAGCGCGCGTTCTCGTGCCCAGACTGAATAATATCCTTGTATTAACCCTCCCTCACCCTCTCTCACTCCCCCTCACCCTCCCTCACCCTCCCTCAGCCTCCTCCCCCGCCCGTAAAGTTTGCGCTGTGCATTTAACTCCCGGGGTTTTTAATTCTCGTCCGGTGAATGTGCCCAGACCGACGATTAACGGCTCTAATTACTGTTTGTCTTATCCGCGCTCGACACAATTGAACTAACGGAACGTCGTCGCAACAACGCGTGGGCGCGTACGATCGCGTACGCGACTTGACGGAGCTTCGACCGAATTCTTCAAGTTCAATTGGGATCGAAAATGAAAAAAAAAACAGTACTGGCAGAGACCTCGTTCAATTGCTGGACGCAACGGAATGCAATTGAGGTCAGGAGAATTGTCAATCGTTGGATTTGGGTGGATATTGTTTGTTCGAATTTTTTAATAGTTTTTTTTTTAATGATGAGGGGTTTGTTTATTGTTTATGTGTTAGTTTGGTTTTTATTTTTGAGTTTTTTGGTGAGAATGTCTTATTATTGGCGGATGTTGTAGTGACAGGTTCTGGATTTTTTTTAAATTACTTGGAATGGGGATGAACTTCGATGGAAGATGAAGATACGAATTGGTTTAATTATAACGTTTAGGTTATTTGTTTATTGATTATTATTTTGTTGGTTCATTGATAATCATCGTTATTAATTTAAGTCAGGGCGGGGGATGAAGATTTTAGAAATATAGTTGATTACTGTTATTTACTGTTCTGTAATTTATTGGATATAGAAATTAAATCGAGGGATTACAAGGATCGTGATTAGATGAATCTACGAGGCACCAGAAATATCGAGATGAATTTATTAATTCAATAATTTAAAAGTTTTTTTATTCATCGAAGAATTTATTAATTGTATACGTATTAATCTTTCTCTCATGAATTTGTATATTAATTATTTACATTTTGCATATTGGCTATTTTTTTTTCAATTTTTCTTTCCTATTTGAGACATTCATTCTTTCGTTTCATTTTCATGAAAGTGTAATCATTTTGGAGTAAGGCAAAAATACCTCAAAATGTCCATTCTAAACATTTTTTCCGACGATTTCCCAAGTTTCAACTCTCGTTATTATTCGCCGAAATTCTCCCCGCCTCCACGTCATTGTGGTAATTCGCTTTCAGACGAATTGAAGTCCAATTGTAAAGAACAAACTCGAGAATGACTCACATAAGGCTCTCCAGATATTTACATAATTATTATTCTTTCACCGTCGAAGATTGAAAAAAAAAAAGAAATAAAAAATAACGAAACAAAACATAAAAGACAGTTCTTGGAAATCGTAATCTCAGATTCAACGAATCTAAATTTAATTTGGAGCAATAAACCCGCGAATGACTCAAACAAACTCTTCAAAAATTTCAATCGTTATTATTTGACCCTCAAAGATTCATAAAAAAAAAAATCGAGAGAAAACAAAATAGAAAATTTACGGAGATTAATAATCTCAAAGTTCAAAGAATCTAAATTTAATTCGAAACAACAACTTCGCCAATGATTCATAAATATCCCTCCAAAAACATACACAATCAGCCTTCAACCGTCAAGGATTCATAAAAAACAAATAAACAAAAAAGAAATTGCGGACGAAAACAAAGTAGACGATTTTCGCAAATCAGAATCTGAAAGTTCAACGAATTCAAATTTAATTCAAAACAATAAAACCGCCAATGACTCATTCACGTCCTTCCAAAAATGTACATAATCAGCCTTCGAAACAACAAAAAAAAAAAAATCCCGAACGAAAACAAACCGGACGTTTTTTGCATATCAAAAAATCTCCAAGTGAAACAAGGTTAAAAAAAAATGAATAAATGAAAAATAAAATTGTGACAACTCACCTTTGGCCCATCCGGTGAGTACGTTGCCGAGATAAGCGACCTTGTAACAAGGATCGTACTCGGTTATCGAAGCATTGCCCTTGTGACGTCTCCACAATCGTCCCAAGCCTCTCTTCAACGATCTGAAAGTTCTCTGACCGAGTTCCTTCCCAACCGACGGATGTTGAACCGAATCCGTGACCGACGTCGCGTTGTCTTCCAACGGCAAAGCCGCCACCACATCGCCCATCGTCTTCATCTCCAAATCCTCTCTCTTTTCAAATTTTCTACCCTTCTTTCCTCACTCTCTTCTTCCTCAAAATAATATTTTTTAAATAACAATTTCACCAACGACGTCAACGATTTCGTTCTCACTCGTCGCCTTAATTTCCGGATTCCAACAATTTCCGGTCACGACAACTTTCGGTTATCGTCCGGTTGTCATTCTTCGCGCGATTCAAAAACACTTCCCGGTTATACTTTCTACATCTCGCTCTCGATTCCAAAAACTCTCATCTAATTTTCCCAAACACTGGAGAACTCGCGATTTAATTATGCGAATTTGTACACGAATTTCCCGACGTGTTTTCGCGTGGAAATTCAGAAAAACGAAGATTGGGCAAGAAACATCGACGATTGATGGAAATTTTTCGACCGTGGGATTGTAAATTGCTTCAGTGAATGAAGCAGTTGATTGTTCAAATTCCGGAAGGCTCGGAATTTCGTTTAATCGAACGACGATCTCAAACGCGGCGGATGTACTTTTTTTGAAATTTTCATGAGTTTTGATCGAGCTCGGTGTTGATGACTCATGGAAAACAAAAGAGTATGATAAATGTGGGAATTATCGTTTCCGGTTTTGTTTTAATCTTCTTCATCGATCACAAGGACGATGACGAAGGTTATTCGATTATTTCTCTGTCAAGGCCACTCGGTAATTTTTTATACCGACCTATTTTTTTGTTTTATTCGTTTATTTAATTTTTTTTACCTGCCAAATGCTTTGACAGTAGATGGAAGTCGTCGAGTTATTTTTCTTTTGAGAATCGCGACAGGCAGTTGATTTTTTTTTTTTTTTCGTCACTTCAGAGGTTTTTTTTTAAGCCTTTGAGGTGATGACTTTGGAAAAAGTCGAACTCCTTGAACTTGAAGATCCGGAGATCGTCGGGAGCTGCAACAAAGTAAGAATAAAAAAATAATGATAATTGTTGTGCGGTTGAAACGGTGTTGAGTCTTGAGTGATTGAAGGAGACGTCGTTTTGCGGGTTAGGAAAGATTTTTAAGGCGCTCGCACGAGCGTTAGATCTTAATTGAAATCTTGGTTCTTGGGGTAATGAGAATTCCGAGTAACATTAATTCGGCTGATTTTTTATTTTTTTTTATTTTTTCTCAACGTGCTGAGAGATTTGATGGGCGATGATATTGTTATTATTTTTTTTACGGTTTTAATTGCGTTTCTTGAGGATTTAAGTAGAGGTTTTTCGTAACTTTGTGATATGGAAAGTAGATTTTTTTCGGTGGAATTGAAATTGATTGTTCGAGAATTTTGGAATATCGAAATTTATTGGTTGGGGAGAGATTTGATTGAATTTTTGATTATTTTGGAGACGGATTTTTGAATTTAGGGTGGTTTGGCTTATTTTTTTTCTCACTTGAAATTGATACAAAACGATTCTCAAACGATATACGAATTTGCTAATAAATATTGACCGATAAAATTTTATTTATTAGAATATTTGATTCCGTCTTAAAAACTATTGCTTAATATATTTAATACAATAACAATTAAGATATAGAAAATTATTATTATTAGTAATATTACTATTACGACTAACTATTATCATTATTCTCAATATATTTCATGTCTATTTCAATTTTCAATATTCATCATCAATATATAAATATTTTTATTTATAAAAAATATATCAAAATTTCGACCAAGATAAGAAATAATGTTTCTCAATTCTTTTTCTCGTGGCCGACATTTCCGACAAAGTAATAAGAAATGTATGTAAACACACCGACTAACACATACACATGAACATAAAAATAGAAAAAATACCGCAATTCCCATAGCGAGGGACGTAAAACCCTGGGAATCGTTCGATCCACGGTTTGGTGAGTTTCGAGCACAAGGCTTTCGTCTCTTCTCTCTCAAAATGCAACTGCGTTGCCAGATGCGGGTTTTTCGCATCGACGATCAAAAATGCAAATGCGAATGCCGGACGAAATGCCGAGCTCTTATGGCCGAATAAAAACAAAGTCGGCTTGCATCAAAATCCTTGGATTTCATTACCTCCGCTCGGCCGTTGAATTATCGCTCTCCACCCCAACGGAAGTTTTGCTTCTTTTTTTTTTTTCATCACCGAGAATTTAACCGTTTCCGCGTGCATGCGCACGTACGAACCGAATATTCAACGACTCAATGAAATTTTAGTGAAGATTTATTACTCCCTCGTCTAAGTCGGCTGATCGCTCTTTTATGGGGCGATGGTAATAAAAATTAATACGTGAAACACAAATCGGAGTGAATTCTAACTCAGGGGTTCGAAGTTTGAGTTTTGTACGAAGGTTCGAGGCTGAGATGGGAAATAATTTGATGAAAATCTGATCTAAATAATAATAATAATGATAATAATAATCATTGTTATTATTATTGTACGATAATATTATAATGATTATTAATTAATTTTTATTATTATAAGAATTATTATTATTATTAATAATATAATAATCATTGTTATTACTATCATTATCATTATGGTAATAATAATATTAGAAATACATTTATTACTGAATTACCATCGATTATAATTTCTACTGAAAATCACAATGCAATGTTAAACAATGATTAATCAAAATTGTAATATAGTATAGAATTATTCATAATAATGATAATTATTTATTGTTATTTCATTATTTGCAATAATTTTTTTATAATATTATTGATGATAATACTATTATTTCTAGTACAACTATTTATTACTGATTATTATTATTATATGACAATCATATATTTTTAGTATATCATTTATAATAATCACATTACGAATAATATTTATAACTATTGCCGCGATTTGCAAAATATTATCATTCTCAATAATAACTAATCACTTATTATCCCGAAAATAAAATTATTCATAATATTGATAATCATATTATTCATAATATTTATAATTATTGTAGCAATTTGAGAAATATTATAATTCTCGATCATAATTCACAGTTTCTCTTTCCAAAAACAAATCATTCATAACAATGATAATTATATAATATTATTATATAATTTACAATAATCACATTATAAATAATATTCATAATTATTGCAGCAATATTCAAAATGTTATAATTCTCGCCAATAATTAATCACATATCCATTCCAAAAAAAAAAAAACAAAAATCCAACAACTATTTCTATCGAATCAACGTCCATCCTTGACCCGAAATCTTCCACCCCCAAATATTCTCCCAGTCTCCACGTGTTTACCCGCAAACCCATGAATCACGTTAAATCCTTACGAGCCGCTCGCTCCAACCCAAACCGAGCTCTTCCCCCTCACAGCCTCGTCTTTTTTTTTTCAGCGACTTTTACGCTTCGCGAATACAAAATTCGTTTTCCAAATCGCAACATCTCGCTCTCTCGAGAACCCAAACGCAAACGACCGTGAAAAAAAAAAAAAAAATACTTCAACGCCGCAAAATTCTCTCCGCAATAAAAGCGACGAATATTTTTCTCGCACGAACGCGTTTGTCTCTATTTCGCGAAAAGAAGAACAATAAAAAGTGGAATCCGAAGAAGAAAAAAAAGAGTCAATTCAGCATCGCTCGTTACACGAGCGAGGATGCCGAGAAGAAGAAAAATGAACGAAAGAAGAAAAAAAAAACGCAAATTGTCCTGACCCGGTCGTGACTGGTTGAGACGATGGGAAATTCCGCCACCTTTGCTCATACAATAAGTAGATTTCTTACAACAACGATTCCTCGGTTTGTCGACGATCGTGAGAGTCACCGCAAAAAAGCAAAAGACAACGAATAAAAAAAAAACAGAAAGAAAAAAACGCGGCGCAACGAGAATCCGTCGATTGTCTTCGAGGTCTCTGGGTCGTAATTGTTTATTCTTCTTTTTACATTTTTTTTCTAATTTTTTCGTCGTTTTTAAAGTGAAAAGACAATCGTTCGGAATTTTCTCGAGACTGTGACTGATTCACTCGCGGATTATGTGCCAATTGTTCGCGTTGAAACAACGCGAACGAGTTTTCTCTCGCGATAATTCGAAACGGAAAAAAAATGGTAATTAAAATAAATAAAATGCGAGAAACGTGAGGGAGAAGAAGAGATAATGATGGTTTTATTTTTGGTAAACGTTGAAGATGGATGCTCGCGAGGTTTCGATCGTGGAATCTTCGAACTTGCGGTGAAAATGTGGAGAACGGGTTGGAAGTTGAATAAGGGTTCGCACGGGACGACGGTTAACTTGGGCGATCGATATAGTTTCACAAAGAAACTTTGGTTTACTCCAATCCGCGGAGTAAACGTTGGCCATCGTGTGGTGCATATAAATATATGTGCAGATAGATTTATATGTGTGTGCGTGTGTGTGTAGCGTGCGGGGCTGGTCGAGTCTCACGCGAGAAGACATTTTGCCTCGGGTAAAAGGATCAATATGATATAAGTACAGTGTACGTAGACCGTACAGAACTAACTCGCTCGAAGGGATAAGTACCTTGAGCACGAAAGTTCAGCACAATCCGGGAACAATATTCTTGGATATTTTTAGATTATTCGATAGTCGCAATTTCGGTGCATTTATTTATTTATTTAATTAGGGTGTTTATTTGTTTTTTTTTATTTTTTATGTATTTGTTTGTAATATTGACTTCTTATAGAGGAAGACAATTTTATTCAGCGTCGACTTTTTTGGACTAGCACGTAATTCGAATAATAATTATTTACTATTCATTGAATAAAATTGATATGTTATAATTTCTTTTTTTTTTTTTTTTTATTTTTTTTTTTTTACTCCCCATAGAGCGAGAATATTTATTTCAGCATTTTCTTGTAGCCAAAATGTAATTTGGGTAAATGATTATTTATTATTTATTGGGTAAATTTGATAGTTACTATTTTTGGGCATTTAGTGATGGAATATGATACATAAAAAAAATTATAATTCAAATAATAATTAACGAATAGAATACATTTTGAGCAATTTTCAAAATTATTCCCCAACGATGTCAGCCTTCGAATTACACATATTTCCATACAGAAAACTTCAACAACAACAACAACAACAATTCCTCTAAAACAAAAATCATAACAAAATAAAATTCACCAAAAACATGTAGCAAAAACGTAACAAAATTATTCCCAAAAATTCCAAAATTTCAATAAACTTTCATCAATTCACAAAAAAATAATCCATCAATCTTCAACCCTTAATGTCAAAAAGGAAAAGAAAATTCCGAAGAACAAACTTCTTCAATTATTCACCGGAAGAGTCGACTGCGGCCGGCTTCGTCAATTTTTCATTCGCAACCGACGATCGAAAGCTCGCAAGCTCGAACCGTAATAGCCACCACGGGCTATTATTATTCCTGACAAAATCATTTCCTACTTGCGTTGCAAACCGGTGAGAAGTTACATCGAAGTAACGCCGACCCCGCAAGAGGAATACAGGATATCGCGATTATGACACCCACGCGCGTACTCGAGGCGATTCACCGGTAAACGGCTCGGGGAAATTTTTTTTATTTTTAGACGGCTATTCGCGCTACTTTAAACCGTCGAACAAGCTGGCCCTGCTCGAAGTTGCACCATGATTGTTGCACCAACGAGAAAAGTTAACCGCAAACGGTCGTCAGATCGATCGGAGGGGCGTCGTTAATTAATTAACGACCTGTTCCGTATGTATATATAGAATAAAATAAATTTCGTATCAGATGATAAAAATAATGGTCTTAATAGGGAAAATTATAAATAATAATAATAATAATAATGATAATAATTATTTTATTATTATAGATTTTTGTGCAATATTTTTAATGCAATATCTAATATAGGGAAACATTGATATGGAAGCACGCACACGTAGAATATATTAATGATATTATAAATTATTTATATGTATGTATAGATATATAAGGAAGTACTAACAATGATTTATTATAATAATAAAATTATATTATATTATATAATTATTATTATTATTATATAATTATTTTATTTCATAAAAATTGGGAAAGAATTGGAAATTATAAATTTATTTAGCCGTGTCTGTGCTTTTATATTATTATATCATTTTATTATATACCTACAATATATTGTACAAAATAATAATAATAATAATAATAATAATTATTATTATTATTATTATTATTATTATTATTATATAATAATAATATAATATAATATAGTATAATAATAAAATAATATATATATATAATAATAATAATAATAATAATAATAATTATTATTATTAATGTTATTACTAATATTATTTAATTTATTATTATTATTAATATTATTATTATTATTATATCATGTTTCATTCATTCTATACATACAGATCTATTTTCACATATATAAATATACACATGTATAATCGATGCAAATAACTTAAACAAATAATCGGGCAAATTATCCCGCGAAGATTCTCATTGCGTGTCGGACAATTGAACTTGAAAATTACCGAGTCACGAACGTGTTCGAGGCTTCGCGAAGTTACTGTCTAAAAACGATGACGTCTCACGACGAGAGTCTGCATCATCGCAGTGGTATCAAAGTGGGAGTTAACGTGTTGGTGGTTCGTACCCGTGGCTAAAATGTTGTCCAGCGTTTGTGTGCAGCGCCATGCTGCGCATGCACTTTTCGCATTGCCGGGGAAATACGTGATGGTTGAAGGGGTCATAAACGGTCGGGGACGGTCGGGCATAGACGCGAGGTTCTGAACCAATCGAAATAGTGCCGATGCGACGATTTCACGAAATTTGCCTACGAGACATTTTCATATTCTCGTATTTTTCAAAATCAAAATGTTGCGGATGAGATATTGTTGTTTGTTTTTAAAGTTTAATAATCGACGATTGAGAATCGAAATTCATCGATTATCAATTATTATCGATATTATCATATTAATGATAAATATATTTGGATATATTTATTTCTCTGTCGAGAAATAATATGATTATGATTAAATATTGAATTTATCAAATATATTTTCGAAATATATATGATTTCTGTGTTTATTCATTAACAGTGATATATTATTAATGATATAGAATAATATGAAATATTCATCGAATCCAAGATTCGTAAATAATCAATTCATAATGAATAATTTTAGTGATATGATTTATCTATGCATATATCTGGTTAATGACTTATATCATTAATGAAATGATACTAAACATAAATAAATACATAAGTTATATATATTCAATAATAAGAATAATAATAATAATAATTTTAATATTAATAGTATAGGAATAGTAATAATAATAAAATGAAATAATAATAATAATAATGATAATAATAATAATTATTATATTTTATATATATTTTTATATATAATGTACAAATAATTTATATAATATATATAATTATAATTATAAATTATAAAAAAATATATACAATTATATATATAATAATAATAATTATTATTATTATTATTATCAAATTTTATTATTGCCCTAATAATAATAATAATAATTATTATTATTATCAAATTTTATTATTACTATAATAATAATAATAATAATAATAATTATTATTATTATTATTATTATTATTGATTATTAATCGATGGGACGAAGTAAACAATAAATATAGACATACCATCATCTTTATCAAGGAATAATTAACAATTAATTATTATCAACTATGAATTATTCTTTTTTTTTATTCGCATCGCTATTTTTGGATTTCATAAGCAAAAATATCGTAAACAAATAGCAGCACGCGAGTCGCGCGTAACACATGTTCGTTGCAAACGTAACATTGAACCCATTGAACCCATCAGCCGTTCGATGGAACGACCACGGGTTATCGGGTAAACAACGTCGCGAGAACAACAATCAGCGAAATATGTAATTAACCGCACTTGGCGAATAAATAATAGACGTGGCGCCCGCGGGGGCGCGCGGGCGGGTAGAATTTGCAAGTGCAATTCACCAGCTGTGCGTCGAGGTTGTGTGCGTTGTGTGTTATTAGAGGCTATCAAGAGGCTTCGGAGATCCGCGGTAGGATGGGATATGACGGCGCAAGTGGGCGAGTCGACGATTCGCCCAAACGAGAGGATAGCTTATTTTTGATTTAAGGCGATATACCGGGCGAGTTCACGAGCGCCAAAGGCGCCACGATTTGTCTCGGATCTGAATTCGAGACTATTTCGCGTGAAAAAAATTCCTACCTACGTGTAAAAATATACTTAAGGCGTATTCTTAAATTTTTTCCCCATCACGGATTCGATTTATATTCAAAATATTGATATAACATATATATTTTAATTTGCCTTAATTCATCTGTTGAAAAAAGCAGTCTGAATCATTTTAAGACGGTGTGAAATACTTGAGATCGTGAAAATGCAAGGTTTGACAAGTATTCAAAAACATTGATAAATATTTTTTGTCTAAGTGTCTTTCCTCGAAAAACTTCACAAGTATAAAAAAAAAGATAATAAATTCTCGTTAAAAATCCAATTGAAAGAAAATTGCAATAATTTTCGTGTAATTTTCAGTACCCACTCGGAATTGTCAACAACGAATGTTCTTTGGCTTGATGCACATACGCAGATTGGCTCATAAATTTTGCATAATGTATGCCACGAGATCCGACAAACTGTTACTCTGCGACTGGCGCACTCGTTGATGATCCCCCGGAGCTTCCATATCTCCTCGAGCACCGACGAAACGAGTTTTTGTATTTTTTTCTTTGCCATTTTTTTTTCACGACGAAGAAGAACGAGAAGTATCACAAAGACGCGTGACAAACGTCACGGTGGATGTATACGTACGCGTATATGCGTATATATGGGCGTGTATGCATTTTGATTCAGGATTGTACGATGGTTGACCCCGCGTTGCGAGGACGCCATGACGGAACGTATACGACGGAATCTGGCTACGATTGTCTGACATACTCAGACATTTCTACTTTGCCGAGTGAAATAAATTTCCCTAATCTCGCATTCGTTGCCGCGCGCGCGTGATTTTTTTATTTATTTTTTTTTATCGTACTTGCATATTTTATTGCACGACATTCCGCAAAATGAAATGTTTACGTAGTTGATAAATCGTTGAGGAGAGACGAACGATATACGCACAAGGTTATGTGAATATAATGTATGTGGAGGTTTTTTTTTAAGGACTGTTTAGTACCTGTGTGGAGATTTAATTTTGTGGAGGGTTGTACGTTTGAGTTATTTATGGAATTATGATAGATGTAGCGTATGAAATTATTATTGACATGTGTGGATCGGGGTGGACGTCTCAAGTTGCCTGATTGAAACGCTTTTATACCGCGATGTGGTCGATAATTTTTTTTTAGATAACTTTTGGATCCTACGGGCTCACTAATTTTTTTTTTTTTTTAGATTTTATAGACCCGCCTTTATCCTCACACTCGTTTTTTTATTAAGGAGTCATTGCTATTTCCACCATTGGCAATTGAATGAAATTTTTTTCCGAGCTAGTTTATCAAAATTGAGGAAAGTTTTCCATAAAATTTGAGTGTGCTTCATGTTCCTAATATATGTATATAATATATCTATAATATTATATTCACATATGTATTTTTAATTTTGAAAACAACCGAGTTTTTCCAAAATTTCAATACATGACAATGATTTTATATCATCAAAATAAGAGAAAAATCAAATCTATCCCGCAAAAAATCGATATTTCGATTATTTTCATTGGAAAACAATTTTTTTTGTTGACTTTTTTCAACAACAAATAATAGAAAGTAATCAAAAGATCGATTACGATCGGGACTTCCCTCTCCACACATACATACAACAAAGTAACGAGTATCGCGCTTCGCTGACCATCGATTATTAGCTCGGAAATCGATTTTCCACGAATCAAATCAATTCAGATAAGATACAAAATCACTGCGATTGGACTTCGGGATGATTCCGTTGGATCATAAAAATCGCCGAGGCCGCAAAATCAATCGTGGCATTGAAATGCATGAGATTTTTAATGTCGAATCGTCAGCACAGCCAACAATAATACCGGAATTCGCCCCGCAAGGTTCCACCGTGGATTACAGCGGGACGCAAGTCGAAGTCTGCGAGTACTTACTCGGCATCGCGGGTCCACGATTAACTCTTCCGCGACTAATTAATATACTTCAATTAATCGATCTACCGAAGCGCGTCTTCTGCTTCCGAGGGCTTGCAATGTGTTCCATCATCATTACGATAACCGTCGTCGTCTTCGTCATCATCGTCATTATTGTCTTTATTATTATTATTATTATTATTATTATTGCTACGTCTGTCGTAAAACTACAACGTTCGACGAATTTTCAAAAGAAATATTATTTTCTCGGTCCCATTCACTAATCAACACTCGCACGTGTTCCATTCAAATCTTCGCGACGCGTGCAGTTAGCGTGAAGAATAATAATAACCACAATAATGCTAATAATAATAGTCATAATAATAACGAAGCAACAAAAAATATTTTTCTCGCTTTCGCAGAGTTGTTTTAGTGAGTGCTTTATGTTTTTTATGTAACGTATGTGTCTCCGAACGCGACACATAATCAACGGAATAGCAAATTGACCGACTAGACAGGAACTATTTTTCGCTTGTGAAAAAATTTCTTTACGATTTTTTTTTTTACGGTCCGTCAACAACGTCGGCGTAGAAAATCGACGACTAACAAGAAAACGACCCATCTCGTAAATTTGGAGTCAGTGGCGTAGTTTTGTCGTGTGGACGAAGGTGGGCGCGTCTTCCCTACCTCCCCCTTCTCCGCAGAACATTGCTTGGAACTTTGAACAAGCATACGAGAGACGAAGGCGTCAAAACACGATCGTAAAATTTGTCTCGGCAAAAATATCCCTTGCCGGTTGACGAATTAAACGTTGACCTTCCTAATTCCATTTTTTTTTCGACGTCAGTGGTTTGACATTACGTGCGATGGATGACTAAAGGACTTCGGTATAGCATTAGCATAGCGACGGGATAGTGGCAGCGTAGTGGCAGCATAACGATAGCTTAGTGACAGCATAGTGGCAGCCTATCGAGAGCGTAGTTATAGCAAAACGTCAGGATGGCCACAGAATAGTGACAGAAAAGTGGTATTATAAGGGCAGAATAGTGACGGAATGGCCGCAGCATAGCATTAGCATAGCGGCACTATAGTGGCAGCATAGCAATAGCTTAGTGACAGCATAGTGGCAGCATATCAAGAGCGTAGTTATAGCATAACGTCAGGATGGCCACAGGATAGTGACAGAAAAGTGGTATTATAAGGACAGAATAGTGACAGAATGGCCGCAGAATAGCAACAGCATAGCGACAACATAGTGACAGCGAACATCAGCATAGCGTCAGCATACTGGCAACATATCTTCAGCATAACGACAGCGAACTGGCAGCATACCTTCACCATAATTAACTGCATAGTGGCAGCATAGCGTCAGCATAACGACAGCATACTAGCAACATATCTTCGGCATAACGACTGCATAGTGGCGGCATAGCGACAGTATAGCGACAGCATAGTGGCAGTATAGTGGCAGCATAGCGTCCGCATAACGACAGCATACTGTCGGCATACCTTCAGCATAACAACTGCACAGTGTCAGCATAGCGACAGCATAGTAGCAGCATAGCGTCAGCACACAACGACAGCATGGCTGCAGCAAAGCGACAGTTCAGTGACAGCATAGCCGTCAAATTCGTCCCTGACATCAGTCTCTCGATCGCTCCACCTCGATTAGGCACTCTCGCGTAACCATTACACGCGATCAAGGAACCAAGACACGTCGAGATTCGGAGGAATGATTCGGTGCCGCGAGTCCTTGACAAATTGACGGTTCGCGTGCATATACCGCTTCCTACCGAGGTCGTCTAAAAATCATTACGCAACTCGCTTACATCGTTAACATCCCGAGTCGCAAAAATCCTCTCCCATCATCAATATCGTTCATTAAAAATTTACTTCTCTTCTTTTTTCCTCGCGAAACGACAAATTCCTCGTTCGCGAGTGGACGTCGATACAGCGGCAATGAAAAAAGGAGATGGGAGGTGAAAAGTTGTCGAGCCCCATTCATGCTAGCCAAGCCCGCAAGTAGGGAAAACGCACGATGCGAATCCTCAAATGATTTTTTTTGTTCGTTTTTTTTTTTTTGCGTTGTTCTTTACGAACCGAACGACCCATATTTCGAGATAGGTATTTCGCGGTCGAACGGTATAGTTGCGTATGTATTATGTACGAGGTGCGTATGTATAGATAAGATATGTGTGTGCGTATGTGTGTGTGTGTGTGTGAGTGGCGATCGTCTACGAGGCATTCTGTGCAGCCGCGGAGCCGGCAATCGCGTATGCAAGTACAATCATAAACATGTCTATCGAACGACTCCGAGCTGTTGAATTGTAAGATATATTGGAGTGATTTTCGAGGAGGTTAGTGGCTTTTTTTTCTTGATCGAGAGGTAACTAATATTGTGCCATTTTTCAATTGGATATGATTTTTTTCCTCGACGTTTTGATTAAATTGACGAACTTTCTTCATAAAATTGGAGTGGGTTCCTGATGTTTTATTTTAATTCTCTTTGAATTTAAAAAAAATTTTATTTTTTACGAGATATTAATATATGATAATGATTCTTTGGCTAAAGAAAAAGTTATTTATTGCAAAAAATCGATATTTCGATCATTTTTAATAGATAATTGATTTTTTGATTATTTTAAAGTCATCGAAATATAGATTTTTCACGGGGATGATTTCATTTTTCTTTCTTCTAAGATATTGAACCATTATCATACATTGGAATTTAAAAAAAAATCGAGTTTCCCGAAATACGAAAATTCGAAAAATATTTAAATTTGATTTGAATTAGAAAAAAAAATCTGAAACGCGAATTCCCCGCTCTAATTTCATAAAAAACGTCCCACAATGTCGATAAAGCATCTAAAAAAAAAATTCATCCAATTCAAAAGTGGCCCAATAGCAGTTCCCTTTCAATAAAAAAAGGGGCGTGGCCAAGAAGTACGAAAATATTTTCAAAAAAAAATTCCCAGGACCCAAAAGATACTGGGGAAAAAAAATCATCGACCCATCGGAGAATAAAAAAGTTTTAATCCGATCATTCGGGACGTAATGCCCCATACACGTACTTTCGCACACACAGCGCGGCCGCGGCTGTGCGCGTCCGACCCGCGATACCGGCTAACAGTAGATCGGTAATGCGCTATCTACCGTGGCCGCGGATATCGCGGCTTCGAGGTACGTGTGTGCGAGAACATCGCATAGCCGACGCATGAAATACCTAACTCGCGCGCGAGCCGATCGCTCGTGCGGCGCGCCGACTGCATATTGAAACGGTCAGGGAGCTGGGAGTTGGTTCCACAGACGCCGGAGCCGTTGGGTTATGGACACCGGGCGCGCATGGACGCTGTCGATGCTCCCGTTACGATGAAATCGGTCTCTCGCAGTCCGGCAATGAGAGAGCGAATCAGAAGCAGCCGCGAGAAGAGCTTGGTTGCGAGTGGGCTGAGTACATATATACATATATCTACCACATGTATATATAGTGTATATATACATATATCTGGATATGCGTTTATATTCAATACATATGTATGTGTATAATATGATACGGAACGACTGGTTCTCGCGGTTGGGACCGTCTCTAGCCGCCGAGAAACCTATAATTGGTGGTCGATGCGTGGTTACACGTTCGCTTTGAAAGTAAACGTGTATGAGTGCGTGGATGTGCGTGTGTAGGTAGAAAAGTGATCGGAGCTCGCGACCGGGGTTACCCCGATTCCGGAGAACCGGACTTCCGTTGATAAAGCGCAGCAAGCCGAGCTAATTTGGTATTTCTAGATTTGGCCGTTGATTTGGCTTGGCTGATTAAAGCTCGGGGTAAGGTTACGTTGTTAACTTTCCGTTATCATTATTATTGTTGTTGTTGTTGTTGTTGTTGTTGTTGCTATTATCATTATTATTATTATTATTGTTATTATGATTATTATTATTATTATTTTATTATCGAATTCGCATTTCATCTAATAATAATAACAATAATAATAATAATAATAATAATAATAATTATTATTATTATTATTATTATTATTATTATCATTATTATTATTAATTATTATTATTATCATTATTATTATTATAAAAATTAGAATTATTATTATTATTCCTTGTTTCTTTGGGCTTTGGCCGTATTTGTAATTTAGTTGGTTTTGTGTTTTGGCGATGGTCGACCTTTTGTTTTTTAATTATTAAGACACTTGTTTTGTCAGTTATTATTATTATTATTATAAAAATTAGAATTATTATTATTGCTAATTTATAATAATAATAATAATAATAATAATAATAATAATAATTATTATTATTATTATTATTATTATTACTATTATTATATTATTATTATTATTATTATTACTATTATTATATTATTATTATATAATAATGATAATAGAAATAATAATTCTACTTTTTTATTATAATATAATATAATATTATCATTATTATTCTAATAATAAGAATAATAATAATGATAATAATAACTATGTTATTATTTATAATAGTTACAATAAATAATAACAATAATAATAATAATATTGATATTATTATTATTAATTATTATTATTATTATTATTTTTATTAGAATAATAATGATAATATTATATTATATTATAATAAAAAATTAGAATTATTATTATTATTATTATTGTTAATTTATTATGAAGACGTTGTGGTGATTAATTTATATTTTTGCAGTCCAAAGAACTTCTTCGACTCGTTTGACTTTAAGTTATCCGTTCCTTCAAAACGGCGATAAATCGGAGTATCAACGAATCGTTCTCATATACCCCAATTTTCTTCTTCTCATCGGCTCACGGTTTCCATCCTACATCTCAATCGCAACCCAATATCGCACCATCCCCTCCACCTCCGCGTTTTCTCCTCTGCCTGATCACGAAGCATCGAAATAATGAAATCGTATAAAAATGTCGATTGCGCGATCGGCAAAAGTCTCGAGCATTAACCCCACGGCTGGCCGATGATGGACGCGGTATTTTATAACGCATCAGCAACCGTTTCGTATAAAAAGAAGATACTCTCGCGGCTTCCAGGAAGACGACCATCGCCGTCGGCCTCGCGATCGTCGTCTCGCACACGTGGTTGGGAGGCGAAAGAGCGACCGGGGTGGTGGAGGAGGAGGAGGAGGAGGAGGCAGGGAGCATTCGCGTTTCGCGGTGGCCGACATAGCGACACGCACGAGCACGACGGGATTTTGATGGTCTCACGTCGACGTCGTCGTCGTCGTCGTCGTGGTCGTCGTCGTGCGTTTGCGAAAGTATCACCACGGATCATGCACCGGGTGAGCGATGCAGCCCGCCGCCGTCGAGGGGGATTCAACGAGAAAATTGCCGCTCGGTCGGTCCTTCGCTTCCGGGACATTGCGTCGATCGGGGAACGACGATGCAGCGGGCGGCCAATACAGTTTTCGATGTAATTGTCGAACGGGTCGAATGAGGAAGACAACGATGAAGAAGAAGAAGAAGAAGAAGAAGAAGAAGGAGAAGAAGGAGAAGAGGAGGAGGAAGAAGATTAACAAAATTGGGGTTATTATTCTTAATTTCAGGTTCATTTTAATGTTCGATTTTTTTTTTGAATGACAATAAAAAAAATTCTATTTATATGCACATTTAGGTTTTTTTTTCTAAAAAGTCTGGAGACCATAAAACTGTCTTGATTAATAAAATTGGCGTTACTTTTGTTGATTTCAGGTTTATTTGAATTTCTATTCTTTTTTTTCGAATTACTTGGGCTATACGAATTGCGTATTGAAGGGAAAAATTTGATTTTTCATAGAGATAATGAAGATGAGTCATAAACTGATATTACTCAAAATTTAGCCAACCTCCGCTGAACACCTCCCCCTCCCCCTCGCCGCTATCAGGTGTCTCGTAACCTCGTAAATAAAAAATATGTTCACTGAAGATGCCGGCGAATAAATATCGCGGTTATAGTCATGCACCGTCTCAACGATTGTATGCAAAACCGTTGTTCCACGGTGCTTGTCCGACTACATCGCGAATATATTTCACGTGCTCTCCGTATAATCAGGAATAAACAGAAAACGGAAAAATAAACGTACGGAAACGAAAAATAAATAAATAAATTTAAAGAGATATTCGTGCTGGCTTATCGTAAATGCGACATTTTGATGTATCTTCGGTTGGAGCGTTTCGTTCGTATCTAGTTTCACATATTTCATAGACACGCTGGGATCGCAAAATTTGTCACTTCCGGGACGATATGATCTCACCCGAAAAGTCAGACAGTCAAAAATAAATAAAAAAAAAGGAACGTTTTCCGATAGAATGAATTTATTGCCACCTTTTATGTCGGAGAATTATTCTAGGTTTTTTCATATCGTTTTTTTCTATGTTTCTATATTTCTATATTTCTATATTTCTATATTTTCATATTTTTATACTTTCATATTTTTATATTTTCATATTTTTATATTTCTATATTTCTGTATTTCGATATTTCTATATTTCTCTATTTCTATATTTCTATATTTCTATATTTTTATATTTCTATATTTTTATATTTCTATATTTCTATATTTCTATATTTCTATATCCCTATATTCCTATATTTCTATATTTCTATATATCTATATTTCTATATTTCTATATTTCTATTTTTCTATATTTTTATATATCTATATATCTATATTTCTATATTTCTATATTTTTATATATCTATATATCTATATTTCTATATTTCTATATTTCTATATTTCTATACTTCTATACTTCTATGTTTCTATATTTCTATATTTCTATATTTCTATATTTCTATATTTCTATATTTCTATATTTCTATATTTCTATATTTCTATATTTCTATATTTCTATATTTCTATATTTCTATATTTCTATATTTCTATATTTCTATATTTCTATATTTCTATATTTCTATATTTCTATATTTCTATATTTCTATATTTCTATATTTCTATATTTCTATATTTCTATATTTCTATATTTCTATATTTCTATATTTCTATATTTCTATATTTCTATATTTCTATGTTTCTGTATTTTCATATCTCTACATTTCTATATTTCTATTTCTCTCTTTTGCTATTTTTCCATTCGTCGTTTCTACTATTTTCCTATTTATTCATTTATCTATCCATTCATTCATTCGACTATTTATTCATTTATACGTTCATTTATCTTTTTTCTCGCGTTCTTTTGCGATCCGACAGCCGACGATAATAATTCTTCGAATTTAATCGGCATCGGTGTCACCCGAGCGTGTATCCCGAGCGATCGCTACTCCGATCCTCAACGAACGTTACACATAACAGTTTCACGTACGCGTACGCCACGACCACACACGCGCAAACGTGTAGACGAACATTGCTTTGCCATCGCGCCGTGCGCCACACGGATATATAATACGCGTCTGCTCCACATGAAAGCGCCGGCGAAAGTTTCGCTCGACGATGAGAGTCAACGGCCTGGGGATGGAGTGCGCGACCGTGCACGAGTATACGTACACGTATCGAGTTATCCGAGTAGCGATGGCTCGAGAACTCCGCGACCGAGTCTTGCACCAAAGACTTTCCTCAAATTTCTGGGAACAATTACAGACAAATCTCACCAAAATCTTGGAACCTTGGAATCCTTAAACCCTTGGACCAACATTTTTCAGAACGATACGAAAAGATTGTCGATTTTAATTGCTCAATAAAAATAATCCAGGTATCAATCCTAAAAAAAGTTGAAAATCAAAAGTTATTAAAAAGAAAATCTATCGTCATTAAAGAAGAAACCAAAAAATATTCGTATTATCAGCCTGATCTTTTCACTCAATTCCTTCCACGAACAACCTCCGAAAGACGACGAAGACCACGAATTTCATTCTCTTCCTCGTTCCATGATTTTCCTCCATAACCTCGCAAACGACGATGGAGACGAGGTCTTGGAATTCACGAGTATTCGAAAGATTACGTGCGGCAACGGCCGCGGTTGTTTCCCTCGTCTTTGTCGAGTTATGAGTATACAAACACGAACGCGGAGAGTTAGCCGTTTTCATATCTTCCCAAGGAAGGAAGTAGTAAGAAGAAGGAAACGCGAGAGAGAAGGAGATAAAGAGAAAGAGAAAAAACAGGAGAATGAGAGAGAGAGAGAAAGAAACAAGAGAATAAGAGAGAGAGAGAGTGAAAGAGAGAAAGAGAGAGAGAAAAAAACAAGAGAGAGAGAGAGAGAGAGAGAGAGAGAACAAAAGAATAAGAGAGAGAGATAAAAGACAGAGAAAGAGAGAGAGAGAGAAAGAAAGAGAGAGTGAGATAGAAAGAGAGAAAGAGAGAGAGAGAGAAAGAAAGAGAGAGGAAGAGAAAGAGAGAGAGAAAGAGAGAGAAAGAAAGAGAGAGAGAGAAAGAGAGAGAAAGAGAAAAAGAGAGAAAGAGAAAGAGAGAGAAAGAGAGAGAGAGAGAGAAATAAACATGAAGATCTCGAGAAAAAAAATCATACCATAACATAGCTTCCTGTATGAGGAAGCAAAAGAGAAAGAGAGAGAGAGAGGAGGGAGAGATAACGAAAGAGAGAGGGACAGAAAAGACCGGATGATCTTGGCTCGGGTTGTGGAGAATTAGATACAGCGAAGAAGAAGAGAACTTCTCGACTTTCTCACGACAAAACCCCGGAGTCTAATAGGTAGCAGACCGTTCGGGAGGAGGAAGGGATGGAAGGCGTTAGAAACATCAAGAGGGAAGAGGAGGGAGGAGGAGGAAGAGGTCGTCTCTATCTCTCGAATCTCCCAAAGCCGCATGGATTCTAATTGCAACTTACTTCAATGTGTACGAGAGTTACTCGCGCATCCAGCGAACGAACCAACACCCACTCGCGAGTACCAGAACCGCACGTGAGTCATTAAATTCGCGTTGTTATATTTCGCGATGATCGCGGCGGTGGCCTGAGGATGCGCGAAGAGGGTTCGAAAGAACAAATGAATGGCGATTGTTGCGATTACCGCTCGGGTACTTGGATTATGATTTTTTTTTTTTTTTTTAAGAACGGTAAATAGATTAATGCGCAGAGATCGGAAAGATTTGTGTTTTTTTTTTTTTTTGAATGTTGATGGATTTGTAATTTCATACTTTGAGAATAATTGAATACTTTTTTTGGTTTAGTTTTAGGGTAATTCGATACGCATTGATTTGGTTTATTTTCGGAGTAATTGAATGCGAATTATTTTTCTCTATTTCCAGAATGATTAAATAGATGTTTATTTTACTGAGAATTTTTTAAATCGGTTTCGTCTTTTTTCTTCTTCAATCTCTAAGATAATTAAACAAGGAATTAATAAATTAATAAGTTAGTCAAATCGTTTTTCTTTTTATCAAAATAATGAAATAGTTTGTGATAAGAAAAATAAATAGAAAAGTATATCAGGTTGAGTTTAATATTCAGAAGACTTTTGATACTGAACGAGAATCTTATTCGTGCATTCTCGTTTCTCAAGAATTGTCAAATAATTCTAGATACGGCGTACCATCGAAGATAAACATTCGAAGCGCTTCGATAATACATGAGGAACCCACGTTACAACCACCTGTGCAAACCCATTTTTATTTCCATATCCAGCACCATTCAATAATTTATCATCGAGCGCCGATCGGCAGCGATGTGTTCGACTCTTTTTATCATTTATTCATAATTCATTTTTGAATTATTTATTTTTATAAGTGCATATGACAATCCCAAATGACGAAGCGTATGCGAACTATCGGATAAGCACGAGCCGCCGAACCCATAATATATATAAATAAATTATAATTAAAATTATATGTAGAATAAATTTTCGCTGTTTCTGTATTTAATTTTTTCACGCAATTTTGTTATTCGTTAGGTAAATTATAAATACGCATTCGCAAGTCCTTTTCTTGCTCTACAAACTTGTTTGCTTCGATTTTTCGAATTAATTAATTTTAATCAATTTTCAGATTTTTTAAATGGAAGTTTCAGGAGGAAAAAAAAAATTAATTTTCGACATCTGCTCCATTTCGCTTTTCGTCGTGGTAAAAAAACTACGGAAGCATCTCGCGACATTTATAAAGTTTATGAAGTAGATGCTGTAGCTCCGAGGACCGCTCAAGATTGGTTTTGCCAAGTTCAAATTAAAAATAAATTTTTCTGCCTCCTGAAACTTCAATTTCAAAAGCCTGAAAATCGATTAAAATTAATTAATCCAAAAAATCGAAACCGATAGGTTTTCAGAGCAAGAAATATGAGAATTAATCAAACAAAAATTATCCCAAATCAGAGTAGCCTTTAAAAAAAACGCCGCCTGCCCCCTTAAAAAACTAAAATCAACCTCAAAATAAGACCATACTCCAACCTCAAGCTCTCCACCGCACCCTTAAGCTGTTCCGGCGAATTAAAAACAAATTCAATACCATTTCGATTGCTCTTAAATTCCCCTTCTCAATGATTTCATTGCAATATCTATTTATATTTTGATATTTATAAGTCCGGTATACGAAACTCGCGACTGAATCCTCAGTTGAATTTCGCAATCGTCTCCGTGGATTTGAAATGGCGCCGTTGGTCGTTTTTCCAGACATTAAGTATGCCGTCCGAGACGATCACGGCAACGGCAGCAACAGCGACGTCGCGCGGGTGCGAGCGTGTATATTCACCGGCTTCGCGAGACGCTGAATAACGATTGGCTCTGACAGGATCGGCCAGTGTGACGGAAATCTTAATGACCCCTTCCTGTCAGGTGTACTCGAGCGCGAGCTTCGCACACTCGCTATATACCCGTTGAGAAGACCATCGTTGAACACAGAATGCCCATATATATTTATATATATACATTTATACATATAGATGTTTATATCTGTGTGTATAAAGTCACAAACGGGGGAGGAAGAGGCGAGAAACATCAGGATAAACCGACGACGATGTGCACTTTCCTGTCAGGTGCATCGTTTCCTTCTCCCCCCTCCCGCTTCCTTCCACCCTCTCTTCTTATGGCCATTAAGTGACCGCTCGGGACTCCGGAAATCGAATTAACGTGGTTTTAATCGCTCAACGTCGCCCGGGGAAATTGATAGAGCGATTGAACGAGAAATCTTTTGTGTTTATTTTTGGTTTTGGGGAATTATCGGAGGGTGGATGATAGTGATAATTGTGGTGAAGTTGGGGGAGAATTGGGAAATTCATGGATCGATTGGAATTGTTTGTTTGATGAAATTGATTGTCTTTATCGAGGAATACGTCGACTTGTGGATTTGTCAATCTTCTTGTGTTTTCTTGAAGAAAGTTTAAGGAAGATGAATGAAGGATATCATGTTCAGGTGGGTCGTTTCCTTTCCCTTTCTCGTCCTCCCTTGGTCCCTTTAGCGATTGAGTGACCACACGGGACTCCGGAAATCGAATTAATGTGATTATAATCGATCGACATCGCCGGAGAGAATTGATAGAGCGATTGAACAAGAAATTTATTTTTTTCGGTCAAAGTATCATGGAGGGCACAAAATTTGTATCATTATAATTAAGTTATCACGAAAAATAGCAAAAATAAATCGATTGATTGAAAATATTCGTTTCATAATAGTGACTATATCCATTGACAAATACATCGAATTATAGATTTTCAAGTCTTAGTATTTATTTTAAAAAAAAGTTAAAAAAAAAAAGATCACCAATTTACGAGACTCTATAATTAAAATAAATATAGTTGTATGAATATAAATATAAACATAAATATGAATATAAATATAAACATAAATATGAATATAAATATAAATATAAATACAATTCATACAAATAATACAATGAAAATTAAAATATATTTCCCAACTCGAAAAAAAAAAAAATAAACTCAACTGCAAATCGAATTTAAAAACCCACACTCAAGAAAATTGATCGCATCTAAGTACCCCCCCCCCCCTTCCCGGCCCCTCCCGCTCTCAAGTTATTTCACATTCCTGCATCATCAATTTTTCGTTATCGTATGATAAAGCCGAGGGGTCGTCCGCGATGATGATGCTGGGAAAAAGAATCAATTAACTTCGACCGGGATAACAGACTGCGAGGCCACCGAGGGACCGATATAAGCGCGCACGTAACACGCCGAGAAACATGTCGGTGCACCGAGGAAGGGGATATCGTCGTTCGCTCGCGCGCGATTCGCCGTCCTTACGGTCGTTATACGTTCTCGTAAGGATACATGGGGCGAAACGCGCCGAATTGCCCGAATGAAAGCGTTTTATCACCGAAACTTTACGATAATTTTTTTTTGTAGTATCTTTAGGTTGTTTCTCCGATCTCATTGATTTTTTTTAAAGATTTTTTCGACCCCCTTCCCCTCCTCCCAGCCCCCTTTCTCATTTTTTCAAGTGATAGCTGCTATTTCATTAAGTTTCAATCGTATACAATTTTTTATCCTACGTAATTTATCGAAATTGCGGATTTTTATTTCATGGAAGCAAAATAGCGTTCGTCTTCGTAATATTAAGGTTATTTTTTCGATATTTCAATACATGAATTCCCATCTAAAGAAAAATAAAAAGAGCAATTGGATCTATCTTGAAAAAAGTCGAGCTTCTGATTATGTTCTATCATTTTTTATGAAAAAAAAAAAATTCATGGACCACATTGGGGTATAGAGAAGGGTTTCAATCAGGCGATTCGACGCGTTTTGCCCCATACATATCCCTTAGATGCTCTCCTGGTTCACAATCAGCCATCCACCGGGCACCGAGGGTCTTCCATCCACCCCACCTATACCTATTCGTGCACCGGCACGGTCCTCCTAAGTGCTTCCACGCACGCACAGCGTGTACTCGCATTTTCCTCGCTCGCTTTGCGCGGCGACGTATCCTCGGCCCGACACTCCCGAAGCAAACGTGAAGATCCGAACCGCTCGGTTTACCGATGCGAAACGAAAGAAAAAAAAATTAAAAAAAAAAAAAAAAAATGTTTTTTGTAAAATTCGTTACAGGATTGTTCCATCCCAAGTGCAAAGCTTAGTAACATGTCTCAAGAAAAATAACAATAATAATAATAACAATAATAATTTAAAAACAAAGAACAAAAAAAAACTTTGAAAATGGAAAAACGTCCTCGAAATGTGGAACCCAACATTTATTTTAAAACTTTCGTGCTTCTCACAGTCTTAAAGACGTTTCGCAATGATTCTTTCCCGAGGCTCCTCAACGTTTCCGAGCCCTGGGAAAGGAGAAGCGACGCGGTGCAACGACTCACGACGTAACGTTAAACGAGAGACTGTTTACACGATCGCATTCCTTCGTCCACGTTTTTTTTTTTTTTTTCACTTCTTTCTTTCCAATTTTCGTTTCATTCGAATCTTTCGTCCATCGTTTTTTCCTCTTGACGACTCGTGAATATTTGCGTTTTCCATCGTTAAAAAAATAAATAAACGAATGAAACAATTTTATATAATTTAAAAAAACCGAATAGTTGTCGTTTATCTCATACTAGGAAAATTCGCCGCAGGTGGAACGCGCAATTGTCCCGCGTTTGCACGAAATTACCATCGGTTATGTTGCAACGACGTACCAATTTCGTTATTCGCTATTATCCTTTATGCGGTGATATTTGCTATTTCGTTAGCGAGAACGGCGGTCTCCATTTTGATTGTACAAAACACGTTCTACGGGCAAACGTAATACGCGCACGTGTTTCCTTTCGACGAAGTAATTAAATAATTTACGGGCAAGAGAAGTGATAAAAAAAAAAAATAGGGACGACAAAAAGTGGCAGAATAATTAGGAAATATTTGTTCGCGTATTTGTCGCAGGTTGAGCAAATTTTTACGACGAATAAAAATGTGTGGAATGTACGTTTTTATTTTTCTACGATTGGTAGGGAAAAATAAACAGAGAGGGAATGCATTGAATATGGTGTCTTATACTCTATTTTTTTATTCGTGCATGATTGAAATATTATCGGCTAGAAAAAACTTATTGCTTTTATTCCTATTTCCTATTTATTTATTTTCCTATTTTTTAATAATTTTCTCATCATTTTATTTTAATTTTTCTATTTTTTTTTTAATTTTCTGATCATCTTATTTTCGATTTTTTATTTTTTTTTAATTTTCTTATACTTTTATTTTGATTTTTCTATTTTTTTTAATTTTCTTATAATTTTATTTTCATGTTCTTATAAATTTTTCTATATCAATTCAATTTTTTATTGTTTTGTAATAAAGACAGAAAAAAACATTACAAATCGAAGGTAACAATTCGAGTGTTTCATTCACGAGAGACAAATTTTAATTTAAAAAAATTAAATTTCAAATCCACGATAATCGAAAAGAGAAAAAAAAATGAAAATCGTCGAGATTCTTCATTTAAATTGTTACGTGCTTCAAAATGCAATTAAAACGTGCTCTCGTAGATTGACAAATACCATTCGGCGTGTTCACACCGTGGCCTCTCTCGCGGGTACGACGAGCTTCCGGTTAGTCCGACTACCGGGTATTTCCACGTCGCGGTACGCGCGTGTTTTACTCGCGCATCGGAATCGCGTTACGAAACTCAACGTTCGAAAACTGGTTCACTCGCGACGTTACATGCACAGAATCCTACGACTTTGTTGTGTAAACGAACTACATCGAACTACGAGTCCCCAGCCTCGAAGAGCCCACGCTAGACCGCTTTTTAAATTAGTCCCCACGTATAGCAAGCTCGTTGCCGTGCAAAGAAAAAATTCAAAATCAATAAATCCAATAAAAATAAGAAGTTATATAAAATTAAAAAAATTGAATAAAAGGTAAAATAAAGAGAAACAAAGAAATTAAACTCAAATTATACCAAAAATATTATATTTAAAGCATATAAACTAAAATTTGACGGCTAGTAAAATAAAAAAGAACAAAAATAGAATTTAAAAAAAACAATTAACATCGAATTAAAAGTTTTTAATCAAATGGAAAGAATTAAAATATCTTTTAAATGTCATAAATAGAATTTTAAATATATATATATTGAACAAATATGCCAATTAAAATTTGAAAAATTAATGAATGAGGAAAAAAATATTTTTCGAAAAATTAAAAAAATTAACAGACACGGAAAAAGTCGTTTTTTTTTCTCCTCTTCATTACTGAACTTTCGACGAAACGTGAGTTTCCGTGCGACTCGCGAAGGCACGCAAGACCCGCGTATGATCGCACACATGGGCTCGGGGTATTATTACGATGCACCGTTGGACGAATTTGCGGGGAAGCGAATGTCGAAGAAGCTCATACGGCTCTCATTGTCGGACCGAACCGTAAACTCGAGCTTTTACGATCTACGTACGACTGAAACATCTTCGCGAATGCTCGCGCGAGCGAATCCCCACTGCCGCGGAACGTGAGAGATTTCAACGTGTTTCGTGTATAACATTTTATACGTGCGCGTCCGTTGTACTTGTAACGGTTCGCGAAACTGCACTTCATGCTGGCTCATATGCGCGCCCGCGTACATGTCGACGGGAAAACATCCTTCGCGAATGAAATTCGATGTGTTGTTTCTTGAATCGCTTTACTATTTACGTGATTGAACTCGTTTTTTATTTTATTCGTTTTTATTATTATTATTATCATCAATATTAATGATAATAATTATTATTATTATCATTATTATTATTAATAATAATATTAATAATTATTATTATTATTCTTATTATTATTATTATTGTTATTATTTGAGTGATGTCGAATTCCATAAATATAATAATAATATTAATAAGAATGAGAATAATAATAATAATTATTATTAATAACAATAATAATGATAATATTGACAATTATTATTATTAATATTGATGATAATAATAATAATAATTATTATTATTATTATTATATTTATTATAGAATTAATAATATCATTATTATCATTAGTATATTTATAATAATAATAATTATTATCTTATTTTCTGTTTTATTATAATATTAATGATATTAGGCTAGATCAACTTATAGAAATTATAAGATTATCTTAGATATTAAGCGAAATAATCAATAATGTTTTCATTATTATTATTTAGGTTATTATTTTATTATTATTATTATTATTATTATTATTTTGTTCTAACGTTGCAAGGTTCAAACTACTCAGATAACTCGAAATGCAAATTTCATTTCGATTTTCATTCAAATCGCTCAAGTCTAATAGATACTTAATAAAATGAATTATGCAGAAGGTCAATATTAAATAATCTGATGATTGAGTCATCCTCGAACTCGAAATAATCGACTGAATAATCGATCGCTCCATTCATTGAAAACCTTCCGATCTTGTGCGGAGCGTGATAAAGAATAATATCGAAAGTTAGAAAGAAAAAAAACGCAAAATAAGAAGTCGATATCGAACGAAATTTGAAATTTTCTCGCTTCAATTAACGCTCGTTGCGAAATCGACCTGCGCACTCACTCGTACGTGAGTCAAGAATGCATTTCTTTGAGGAAGTTCGGAAAAATGTTCTTGCATCCAAGACGTTGCACACCGAGACGTGCGTGTGCGTGTATGCATGTGTGCGTGTGAATTCGCGTGTGCATGTGCGTGTATGTGTGTGAGTGTGCGAGCGACTTAGAAATCAAAGGGCCGAGATAGTAGAGAGTAATTGCCGACGGTGGTGGTGAGCTGACCAACCGCCAAGAGAAATTTGCATATTTGTCCGCCGAGCACATACATACATGCATACGTTACATATACATACAGGGTGTCCCAAAATCACGGCCGCAATCGAAACCCATAAAGACCTGAGGTCATTTTTAACTCGAAAAAATTAGGGATGATTTTTTCCTCTTCGCTCCGTTTGGGATACACAGAAAAGATCTAGCCAATAAAACGAAACGAGAGTCAAATCGATAAAAACCGTTTTAACTCCCAAACGAAGCGAAAAGATTATTTCTCTGCCTGCATTTTTCGACTTGTAAGCCCTCGAGGTTGGTTTTCGTTTGCGGCGGTGATTTTTGGACACCCTGTATGTATAACCACGTACGCGGAGAGCTCGATGCTACGATCCACGTTGGAATAAGAAGTGTATGGAGGGTAATTTATGATCGTCGAAGAAGAGGCGGCCGCGTCGGCAGCGGGACGCTGACGATGCCTCGACCTTGCCCATAGATGCAACTACCGAGTGCTTGCACATGCACCTCGTACCTGTACATCGACAAGGGTTTACACGTATGTGCATCGCCTTAAACCTTCTTCCAGTCGCTCTTTTTGTCTCTTTCTTTTCATTTCTATCCCTCCCTTTCTATTACATATTTCTATTCCTATTTCTATTTCTATTTCTTTTTCTTTTTTTTCTTCTATTTCTTCTTCTATTTCTCTCTCTCTCTCTCTCTCTCTCTCTCTCTCTCTCTCTCTCTCTCTCTCTCTCTCTCTCTCTCTCTCTTTCTCTCTTTCTCTCTCTCTCTCTCTCTCTTTCTCCCTTTCTCTCTATTACATATTCTATTTCTCACTCCCTCTCTCTCTCTCTCTTTCTCTCTATTACATATTTCTATTTCTCTCGCTTTCTCTCTCTTTCTCTCTCTCTCTCTTTCTCTCTCTCTCTCTCTCTTTCTCTCTATTACATATTCTATTTCTCACTCTCTCTCTCTCTCTTTATCTCTATTACATATTACTATTTCTCTCGCTTTCTCTCTCTTTCTCTCTCTCTCTCTCTCTTTCTCTTTCTCTCTCTTTCTCTCTCTTTCTCTCTCTGTCTCTCTCTTTGGTCCTTTGCCACAGTAGATACGGCGCGGTCGGTGCGTCGACACTAAGCAGCGGTAATCAAAGGCCCCCGCGCGCTCCTCGCTAATGTGCATCTTAAAAAAAAGAAAAAAAGGACAAAAAAAATAACAAATAAAAATATGTCTTTCTCGATCGTCGACTGTACGAGAAGTTCGTACCGGCAAACCGCGATTAATCACGCCTTTGCTCTCCGACTCGAGAAAATCTATGGTTGAGAAGAAAAAAATTAAAAAAAACGCGAGAACGAGAACGTGAGCGCACGAGAAATATACTTGAAATATCGCGCGCGGAGAAATGTCAATAGCCAATCGTGAAAGATTCTGATACGATATGTTTTTTGTTTGGTTTGGTTTTTTTTTTACTTTTTTGCCTTCTACGAACCGCGCAAAGTATGCAACTTTATACGCCTGGCATTGATATCTCACACTTGTGTGACGGATTTTGTTTTTTGTGTTGACTTTTTTGAGTTTGAGTTATTCGTCTTCTGAGTCGATTGTATTGAGACGTTTGTAATCGTAATGAAAAGGATTTGATGACTATTGATTGGTCTCATTGGAGAGAACAAATCAGAAAGAAGTCTAAATTCGTTTTTTTCGTATTTTGACACTGAAATAACTTTTTTCTAATCATTTTTAAGGCACGACTGAAACCTGTAAAGCCACAGAAATAATAATAATAATGATGATAATAATAATTCCCCGAATTCCTCTAGTATTTTTAGATCGATAAAATTACTCTTCACACAAACAAAAAATGAATTTCAATTTTTAGCACACCAATAGAAATACTTAAATGTTGAAAAATAATTTTCCATCAACCGATTATGACAAATAATAAATATTTCGAGAAAAATAATAGGGCTGAAAATTATTATACATTGAAACATGAATTATGACAAATAATCAATATTTCATTGATCATTTTCCAGTTTTCCACAAAAATCCGAAATTCCCAACAAACCAACAATAAAAAAAAACATTATGTCTTTACCTTCCGCGCAATCAACGACGAAAATTCCTTCAAACACAAATTCAAATCAAACTCCACGATTTCTCAAACTTCGTGAAATCTCTAAAAATCATTCCCACTCCGAAATCCTCGAAAAATACAAATCAACGTAAAATCTTCCGATAAACAAATACTTTTTCCATACAAAGGCACGATCGTATTTTCCTCGAAGTATCGTCAAAATCGCACGGGTATGCGTTTTCCCGGCACGGATTGGTATCGCGCACGCGCGTTGTTCGCGGCTGAAAACGGGACTGACGTCGTCTACGGGCGGCGCACGACTGAAGTGACGGCTGGCGGTTGACGGCGACTAGTACTTCAAGTACTCCGGCGCTACTCCGCTACTATGCCGCTGGCGGCTCGCACGAAGATGCGCGCACCGTTGATGCGCCGCAGCGGCGCAGCGTAGTGCTAGGTGCTCCATCACACCTGTACCTACCTCACCGACAAGAGTGACTGCGTGTGCCCCCTCCCTTCGATCTTGGCTGCACCGAGCCGGGGGTACATGAGCGATATTCGTGTACACGCGTTACACACGCGAGCCGGTAATAACGAAACACCGCGTGCGAGTGCGTGTGTGTTTGTATTTCGAGTGTTTTGTGTGTGTGTGTGTGTGTGATTGGCCGTTTTTGTGTGTATGTTTGTATGCTTGAGTGTTTGTTTATGTGTGTTTGTATTTCTGAGTGTCTATGTGTGTGTGTTTGTATGCTTAAGTGTTTGTTCATGTGCGTTTGTATGTTTGAGTGTTTATGTGTATGTGTTTGAGTGGTTTAATGTGAGTGTTTGTGTGTCTGAGTGTTTATGCGTGTATGTTTGTGTGGTTGACTGTTTATGTGTGTATATTTGGGTGTTTTAACGTGAGTGTTTGTATGTTTAAGTGTTTACGTGTGTGTGTGTGTGCATGTGCTTGAGTGTTTCAATGTGTTTGTATGTTTGAGTGCTGATGTGTATGTGTTTAAGTGGTTTAATGTGAGTGTTTGTATGTCTGAGTGTTTATGTGTGTGTGTGTTTGTATGGTTGAATGTTGATGCGTGTATGTTTGGGTGTTTTAATGTGAGTGTTTGTATGTTTGAATGTTTACGTGTGTGTGTATGTGTTTGAGTGTTTTAATGTGAGAGTTTGTGTTTGAGTGTTTAAGCGTGTTTTTATGTCTGAGCGTCTGTGGGGGGGGGGGGGGGGGGGCTGGTTTGTACTCTACCGAGAAATGGAGAAAGTCACCTAAATAATGAGAAGAATTCGAATTATTATCATTTTTGTTTCCGAAATTTTACAGAAAGGCAAACGTAGAAATGTTGTGGGGTCCTATAAACCTCGAGTCACCGTTGAAAAGTTTTTAACGTATATGGGGCATTCCAGGGCGGATCGACAACCCACCCACGATAAAATCAATATTTTTTCTCTTCTAAATATTTCATACGGCCGTAAATTAAAAAAAAAAAACAAATTTTGAGTAATTTTTTTTATTTCAAAATTTGGTAATTGTGACTAAATTGATTATCAAAAACTTCTTGAAAAAAAATTGCACGAAGTGTCTTCTTGTTATACCGTTTAGTATATTTACGTTGGAATGTTTAGTATATATATCTATATATATGTATATAGTATATATATGTTCAGAGTATGCGCCAGGTAGCCGGCACTCGTTAACTAATAACTCAATACTCGTCAGTTAGAAAATAAAAAAAAAATAGAGTAAAAAACCTCGTACATATCGATAAGACGATAAGTTGGCCAAGCCAGACGTTAAGTTGGCCAAGCCAATGGTAGATTGTTACTGTTTATTTATCGATGACGGAGATAGTGCGAAAAGGATGCTGCAGCTTACTATATCTAGCTGTAGCAGATGGCACGTGTGTCTGCCGTGTGGTATATATGTAGCTGTGTATCCAACCCATTAAACTGTCGATAGAGCGGAAAGGTTTACTTCAGTTCAATGTTTATTTGATCTTGAGCTACGAGTACCTGCTACTCGACTATCCTTGCTAAAACCAATTTTGGAACACATCCAGCGGTTCTAAAAATAAAATAATCGACTATTTACGACCGAATTAGTTACGCAAAACGAACCGAATATTTTTTTTGCACGGAATTGGATGGATAAATTAGTCAAGTACTACTATTACCAATATTTACGAATGTTACCATTTACAGATTACAACTATTTAGAACGCTTATTCATTTTTACTTTTATATTGTTTTTTCTATTTGTTCTGGACTGAATTTTGTTTTAGATTGAATTAATTACTCGAAACGAACCGAATTTTATTGCGGAGAATTTGGGTGGATAAATTGGTCAAGAACAACTATTACGATTATTATTACGACTATTTACAAATGTCACAATTTACAACTTACAACTATTTTTTATATTATTTAAAAGTAAAAATAAATTTATTTTTACTTTTAGAATGTTTTTTTTCTCCGTCTTATTTAGACTGCGTTTTATTTCAGACTGAATTAGTTAATCGGAACAAAACGAATTTTCTATACCGGAAGTTGGCAGCATAAATTTGTCAAGACCAACTATATCTTCCATGATAGAATATCATCGAAGAAAATGATGGCTCGGTGCAATTCACTCTAAAAAAAATGGCGTACACCAGATAAAATTGGCGAAAAGATTCCACAAGATCACACAAGATTATTTTTTTCTCACATTACTTGTAATCCTCGATCAAGTACAACCAAATGAAAAAGATTGCAGGTAATCCGTAACAAATTACACCCAATTTTTCAAAAAATGTTCATCTCCATGACGAAATACACGAAATTTTCGGAAGATTACAAAGAGCAGTTGGAATACGCTCTTAACTAAAATTCATACGAAATTACGAGAGAACGCATGAACACGGAAATACACGAATTTTTTTTGTAATCTTTCACGATTACACGAGATTGAACAAGATTTTTTGAGATTACTCATAATCGCAGCATAGAAGAAATACAAAGAAATACACGAAGATGACAAAAAGAACACGAAAATAATTGCCGAAAATTACTTCTCTCATGTACAGCGGATATTACACGAGTAAATACTCTCTAGGATCAATGACTCTTCTTCTCTGTCGTTTTACCGGTGTCGTTGGATCCATCGAGACGTTAGTATTTTCGTATGACAATCGCGTTTGAGAACTTTCTACGCAATGGCGCAAAGTCTGCACGCGAGTAACGCGATTTTTCTTTATTTTTTTTTGCTTTTTCGTTATGTAATAAGGAGGAAGAGACAGTCACCGAACTTTCAGTGTCGACGAGTTGTACGCACACGTACGTACATGTAAAAATATATATGTATGTGCGTATATATTTATATGGGCAACGGTGCGAACCGTGGAAATTCTTGTCCCAACCGTCGCGAATACTTATTAAGCCGATGAAGCAAAAGAAGAAAGAATGGTTTCGCTTTCGCTCGAAAACGTCGTTTTCTATGTTTCGCCCCGTTGAGGCGGTATTTTGCCTATTGTGAGCCGCCCACCTCGCAACGTTTACGCATGTATGTGCGGACTCTCGCGTTGCCGTCGCACGGACGTTTCGCGGAGAACGTCGTGACGAATTCGTTTCGCGCGTTCGTTCGCAACCGGATATAGGTCACGTAAGGATAATTAGCCATTCTTGGGAGCGAAATTGAGCAACGTTTTTTTTTTTTGGAAGAAAAAGAGAATGGGAGAGATCGGAGAGGATATCTTTCGGTCGGAAAATGTTGTGGAATGTCTTCCGATTTGGCAAAAAATTGGGTCGAATATTTTTTTAATCGGCGGAAAACTTTATCAATCAGTTAGGTTTTGGACGTTAATTATTGTTAATTGTTTTTTTTTTAATGTTGTCGAATATTATTGGTATTGAGCGAAAAAATGTCTAAAGTATTTTTATTATTCCATCGAAAAATTCTCTAAAGTATTTTTATTATTCCATCGAAAAATTCTCTCAAATATTTTCATTATTTCGTGGAAAAATATTTTGAATTATTTTCCATTCTATGCTATAATATGCTTTTTTTGCACAACCAATGACATTAAATTTAGATTTAGCTCAACGAGATATTAATGTCCTCAATGCAAGACATATAAATTTTCGTACATTTCTATAACTATGATTTCGCTTTACTACGCTCGAACGTAATTGAAGCCCCCAACATTCAATGTTTTAACAACTATCGTCATCATTGTGACACATTTCTCCATACGTCACAGCCACATTGAAAAAAATAATCACAATAATTATTCCCGCTTGCGTAAAGAAAAATAACCTACATAACCTAAATAAATAAATAAATAAATGAATAAATGAATAAATGAATAAATAAACAAATAAATAAATATATAAATTAATTAATTAATTAATTCATTAATTAATAAATAAATAAATAAATAAACAAATCAATAAATAAGTGAATAAATAAATAAATAAATAAATAAATAAATAAATAAATAAATAAATAAATAAATAAATAAATAAATAAATAAATAAATAAATAAATAAATAAATAAATAAATAAATAAATAAATAAATAAATAAATAAATAAATAAATCAATAAATAAATAAATAAATAAACGAATAAATAAATAAACGAATAAACAAATAAACAAATGAAAATTTTAAAAAGTACACGAGGATTCTCGCTCTTCGAAGCGAGAGCAACGCGGGGGAAGGATCTCCTCACGACTTTCGAAGCCCTTTTTTTCGCCCCCTCCCCTCCCCCCACAAAACGCGGAGCGACCAAGATACTGCAAAAATTACGGTTCAAGTGGAAAGGCGTAACGACGCGCTTCCGTTGCTGGTTAAATGAACGAGCGCGCGTTTCAAAGCGCACCGGAATTGTCGTTGCTGCTGCTGCTCTGCTGCTGCTGCTGCAGCTGCAGCTGCAACGAGCACCGCGAGCGCCACCAACGGCGAATAGCCCTAGCGCAGCTGGATTCCATTCGCTCGTTCGAGCTGCGAACGCTGCGCGAGCCGTTCTTCGTCCTCGAACGGGAAATCAGGGGACAGCATAATCGCAGAAGAAAGGCCTCTTCCGTGTCACGAGGGGAATCGTGCGAACCGGACGATGAAACACAAACGATAAACTCAGCGACGTCTCTTTGATTTTTTTTTTGTTTTTTCAACAAACAGTACAGATTTTTGCAACTGCGAAGCTCATATCCTGTGAGTTTGAAGGGAAAAACGGAATAAGTTCATGAAAAAAGGTGTCGAAAAATAAAAATTTGAAAAAACAAGAGAAAGAAATATTTAATAAAGATTTCGGAAATAATTATTAGTAGATTGGACTTCGTTTTTGGAACTATTCAAGGTCGCATTCGGTAAAATTTAAATAGGTTGTAGACTCATGAATTGTCAAATGACGAAAATTTCATTCTAACCATAGAAAAGTTGTTAGAAAAATTTGCAAGCAAATTTTAAAATTTTGTTTTTTGAATGTTGTTATTTTTTTGTTTGTTGTTTGAACGAAAAAACGGGCCCCTTATTCGTTTTTTTCGGGTTAATGGACTTGTTAAGTTGAGTTAATCTCATTTATTTCTTCCTGTATGGGCAATTCAGACAATTTTGTATTTAAAACCAATATTTATCATCTGAATTAGAAGGAATCTGATTGAAACGTTTCTCTTTTCAATGGAATTATTCGCCTTGCCTCTAAACAACGGACATTGGCTCGGTTATATCGTAAATCCGGGATTCATGCGAATACGCTCGGTTGACTGGGAAAATTCTCGACCAGATTTCCACACGTACGATTTTGTCGGGTAAGCGCGATCGTTCGACCGCAGACCATTGCGTCGTTAAACTTGCGTTTTTTTTCCTATCCTCGCCTTCTACTCCTCCTCCTCCCCCCCCCCCCCTCCCCCTCCTTTAGTTCGACCAACTCATTCGTCGTGCAAAATTGAATGGTTCGTCAATTGTCGATTTGTCAATCGAGTCCTGTCGACATGTGAGACAGCTATCGAGTAATTGAGAAATAATTTATGAAGTTGAAAAAGAAAATGGATCCAAATGACGTAATATATTTTATCGACGTAACAATAATAATAATGATAGTCTTGTTCTTCCATTTTCAAATTGGGATAAAAATAAAACCAAATAACTAATCGATAAAAATATTCTACTGAATAAAAGGTGAAAGTCCGAACAACAAGAAAACAATATAGATTCGGTGCTTCGACGACGTTGACAAAACGAAAGAACGTGCTAAGATCATTTATCGATGAAATCCGCAATGACTTAGTTGCCACCCTAAGTATAAGTACGAAACGTTGCAACATTAGAGTACTGTTTTCCGTCTGCGTGACTTCAACCGTCTGTCGCGCCGCAGGAGCCCAAACTCCGAGCCCGAAGACGATCGATGCATCAAGTGCGCCGCTAAATTACCATCGTGTACACGATAAAATATATATATACCTATATATGGGACCTTCCATTACATGTCAATCAAGATCTGGCGATGATTTTTCAGATCGTATTCATTATTTTTTATTCGAAAGTGCTCATCGAAAAAAACAACACCCGATTTTTGTCAAATTGAAAAAAAAATATTTTTTGAGATTTTTTTTTTAATTAAACAAATTTTGAAAAGAAACGTCCGCTTTTTTCACTTGAAAAAATTCACAGAATTTCTATAAATTATAAGGAAATTTCCAAACGCTATTGCAAGATGAAGATGAAAAAAAATTTGAACAAAATTGGGTTCGTTTTTTTTTATGAATAGTTTCGAATAAAAAATTATGAAAACGATCTGAAAAATTATCGCCAGATCTTGATCGACATGTCATGGAATGCCCCATATATATATATATATATATATAGCCACAAATCTTCAACGCAAATACCGGTCACACGGTTGCATCGATATGCACAAGACGTTATTAGCACCAACGGCGGTGAAAATATCAACATTAAACCGCGTGCGCGAGAGAGTTTCGTGGATGCGTAAGATCATGCGGCAAAGATCGTGGAAACCCGCGCGGATTGTTGCGAAAAAACCCGCGTGCAAAACGTGCCGTCGAGCGAAATCACGCGAGCGCGCATACACGGCGCATATCCGTGTTATGGCAGCAAAAGCAACGGCAATGAAGCGTTATCGGCCACGCGGTATGAACGAGCATGACGATAATTGCCATGACGAATGTGGCTGTGAAGAATATCGAATGAGATGAGAAATACGTTGCTCGTGAGAATACATCGCTGGGATTACGTTGGATCACGTTTATCGACGGTACGACGACGAGTGTCGTCTTTTTCGAAATTAAAACTAAAAAATGTTCTCTCCTAGTCTAAACAGGGAGTCCATTTCGACCCCAAACGCCGATAGTTATATTTTGAATTGGTGTTCTTGATATTTTTAATTGTAATAAAATGCTGAAACATTCTTTCAGTCTTCGAGAATTAGGATTTATTGGGGTTTTTTTTAAATTAGAATTTTAACAGAGCTTATAGAATATTTATTCTAATTGAAAGGCTAATTAATTATTCATTATTGAAGGGATTATTATTATTAAGGCTATTATTTATTTAATCGGAAGGCTAATTTTACCGACATTAGCTTTTCAAGTGAATTTCTTTTGCAAAAATATTAATAACTTTTGAAATTGAAATATTTTTTCAAAATATTTTCGGTGTGTGGTCATTGTTGAGATACTATACCCTAAGATAAATTTATATATTTATCTTCAAATATAAAAATGAAAATTTTAGAGGAAAGAAAATTCGACTAAATTGAGTAAGAAATTAATTTATTTACTATTTGTTTATAATTATTTTGATTATTTTTGCAAGTCTTGTACAAATTTAACCGCAGAAATATCGTGGGGTCTTATGGACCCCTCGTAACTTTCAAAAATTAATGAAATACATTTGTTATCGATATTTCAACGAAACCTTGTAATTAAATTAATTTTCTATGGACTTTATGCTGTTCCATATCGAAGCGAACGAATTTTCCAACGTACTCCTAGAGAAGCACGACAATGTTATTGTATATATCTCGTACTGTGCGCTCCGCACTCTCCGGTGGGTCCTCGCCAAACAATAGATGAATCGAGAAAAAGAGGAAAGAAAGAAGAAAAAAAAAGGGTGTTGTTTTGTGGGAAGACGATATACGATCCAAAGACGATAAGAGATAACGGTTTGTGCGGACGATAATTGCGATGGGGTTTCCTGGTTTTCTTTTTTTTTTTTCTTCTTCTTTCCTTGCTTTCAATGCCTCCTCCAATACTACTTCAGCACCGGTGCGGAAGTCTTCCAAGTTCCTCTATTTTTCTTCGCCCGAGAAATTTCTTTTTTATTCTTCAATTCTTTCATATTAATCTTGTTTATTTGTATATTTATTTTTATTTATTTAATTCAATCGGAAGCCAGATGCACGCGGATTCATGTGACTCACAATGCAAATTTTAATGACGCTCCGTTGGTAAGATTGAAATTTATTTGACATTTCTTGTTGTTTAAACAAATTTAAATTGTAAAAAAATAAAAATGCATTGAATGAATCGAGTCTAAATTTAATCATTAAAATTAGGTCGTCTTTTTTTTTCAAAATTTATTTGTCGACTTTTATTTATTTATTTAGTGCTTTACTAATTAATAAACTGAATCATTAATTATTGGAGCAACGAATATTTTATTATAATGGTAGTGAAATGAAGAAATCGTGAAGAAAAATCTGTCACAGTCCGAGTTTCTAACCACGAATTCCACATTGAATTCAGTCTGAATGGCTTAATTGTCTAAATGGTCGATGATGCGAATCTCTTCGGGGATGACGAGAAGATGACGGATCAAGCACGGACACTTTGCTGAGTAACTTCGTCTACGTAACTGCTGAGTAATCTTTTTCACTCGCAACGGCGCCTAATCAAATTGACCCTTAACCGACGTATCAAATAAATTGGAAGATCTCGCGCGAGTATCCAGCGTGCTGGTGACAAGGTACGGGGGGGGGGGGGGGGGGGGGGTGATTTTACGTACATATATACAAAAATTTATATGTATAAAAAATTTTGAAAAAATCAATATTAATAATAGTATTATTAATAAACATACTGAAAAAAAAAAGAATTCTTTGTGGGCCCAAAAAAAAGATCAATAGCAAAACAATCGAGTCATCCAGTTCCTTAATCAAATATTCTATAATCGATTATCCAGGCCCCCTCCCACTCCCCCTCCAACCCCATATCGACCATCCTCATCGTCGCTGGAAACCAAACATTCGAAAGAAAAAGTTTCTCACACAAATTCGCCGTTCAACGAAAGGATGTAAACACCGTCCGCTCGATGGACGCGCGTCCGCAATAAATGTTCTGTAATACCCGCGGCACTGCCTCGTTTTATGCGTGTGTCAATTTATTTATCGTTCACGTAACTCCCGCGGATTACCTCGCTGTTACAGTCGCGAATATGTTCGCACGGATCATGACCGCGTGTGCGTTCGTGCGTTCGCGCGTGTGTGTGTGTTCTCCCAGAGGCTACAGCGAAGTTGCAACGGCTGCGTTGCATATCGTGCGCTTGCTGCGACCCCGCGTAACTGTCTTCTCTCTCTCTTTCTCTCTCTCTCTCTCTCTCTCTCTCTCTCTCTCTCTCTCTCTCTTCCCTTACTTGTATCTCTCCTTACTTCTATCACTCCTTACTTCTATCTGTCCTTACTTCTATCACTCCTTACTTCTATCTTTCCTTACTTCTATCTCTCCTTACTTCTATCTCATCTTACTTCTATCTCTCTTTACTTCTATCTCTCCTTATCTCTATCTCTGCTTAATTTCATCTCTCCTTACTTCTATCTCTCCTTAATTCTATCTCTCCTTACTCCTATCTCTCCTTACTTCTATCTCTCCTTATTTTTATCTCTCCTTACTTCTATCTGTCCTTACTCCTATCTCTCCTTACTTCTATCTCTCCTTACTTCTATCTGTCCTTACTCCTATCTCTCCTTACTTCTATCTCTCCTCACTTCTATCTCTCCTTACTTCTATCTCTCCTTACTTCTATCTCTCCTTACTTCTATCTCTCCTTACTTCTATCTCTCCTTACTTCTATCTCTCCTTACTTCTATCTCTCCTTACTTCTATCTCCTTCTCTATTACATATGTCCCTCTTTCTTTTTTTCTCTCCCTTTCTATCTCTCTCTCTTTCCTTCTTTCTCTCTTTTTCTTTCTCTTTCTCTTTCTCTTTCTCTTTCTCTTTCTCTTTCTCTTTCTCTTTCTCTTTCTCTTTCTCTTTCTCTCTCTCTCTCTTTCTCTCTCTCTCTCTCTTTCTTTTCCCCTCTATCTCTCTCGCTCCTAACTTCTATCTCTCTCTCTCCATTACATATTTCTCTGTTTCTTTCTTTCCCTCTCTTTCTCTCTCTCTCTCTCTCTCTCTCTCTCTCTCTCTCTCTCTCTTCTGCTGCGCACTTCGATGCAACGCACGTGCATTTTCCGACGCGTTAAATCTCAAACTCGAGTTTATCTCAGACTCCGGGTTTCAATGCGCACCCGCGAAGAGGGAAACGGTGGGTCGAGGTGGGAGGGAGAAGGAAGTGAGAGACGGGATTCGTTGAAAAAAATGAAAAAAAAACCATAATTTCCAGCGAAGTACGTACGTGTTCGCGAAGCTCGAGGGTGCGTTGCACAAACAAAATTGCTCGCGCTTAACATCGACAATCGACTCTATTATTACGTCAATGTGTATTGAGAAATAATGGGCGAGGGTGTGTACGCGCGTGTGCGTGCGTGTGCGTGTGTGTGTGTGTGTGTGTGAGTGAGTGGGTTATCGATAGGTAAAAAATAATATCGATGAGGGAAAAGAATGCGGAGAGCAAAAGCGGTTTGCATAATGATTCAATTCCGTTAATTCTGCGTATTTACTTTCAATGGCCGCGCGCTTGAGTTGGCTATGCAGATTAGGTTCTTTTTTTCTTTTGCGCAATTATTTTTTATTGGAAGAATATGACAATGTATTGTTAGGCCGTGGTCAGGTCGATGTGGAAAAGATATTGCATGATTTTTTCTGAGGGTTTTAGAAGGTTATAAGGAAAAAATGACTTCTGACCGTCGATCGACCGACGATCTGAGGTTTTTGTTTCCGTTTTGGTCTCTTTGTAAATTTTTTTTACCCCGATGCCATTTCGTTTTTTGTAAATAAACTGTTCGCACATCATTTGAAATGTTCTAAGCATGTTCTGTAATTTATTTGACGACTTCGGACGGATCGTTTGCTCACAATCGTTTTTTGAAATGGAAACTTCATGTTCTTCCAATGTTAATCAAATGGGAAAACTTAAAAAATCGCGGGCGACCCCTTAAAATGGTCCGATCGGGTTCATCTTTCGGCACAATTCTACGGATGCAAGATACTTCGTAGTGAATGCTTATCATTTGAAATCGGAATATTTTTTTTCCTTCGAGCCACCCTAATACATATAAATATATTCACTTCTGCTCGTCGCCGTGAGTATTAAATACATTTCTTATGCACATAACGATGCAGCGGGAGACCTCGGACGCGAGATGCGATTCCGCACAAGAGTATTTAACGTTCGCGTCTTAACGACGAAGCTTACCGTTTGCTTCCTTCGAACTTCCGTTCTTTCCGCGTTAACGCGACCGTCGTCGTGAATTATCGCCGACCCTAAACTGCATCAACAAAAAAAAAAAAAAAAATCAATTTTAAAAAACTGCAGCGATCGTTTCGACAAAATCGTTTCCGTGTCCTTGCGCTTATCGTGTTACGGCACGCAACACGAGCAACAACGTCGCACATACCGCGTGTCCGTGCATTCCGTAATAATAATATATATCTGTGCTTATACATGTATAAATGTATATGCGTATAGCGGCGAAGCGATATTATGCAATAGCGGTAGATTCTCTCGTTCAAGGATCAACGATCACGCGAGTTTTTCGATCGGATCCACGGGATTCTAGATCGGTCGCGAATGACGAGGAGATTTTGATGTTACGTCGAGCTCGGCGGATAGATGGATTATTATTATTTAATGAGGTTGGATTTATGGTGCTTTTATTTTTTATTGAGACGACAATATGGATGAAGGGGGCCGTTTAAATCGTGGGATTGGAACGGTTGTCGGCCCTGATGGGGTCGATGATTTTTTTTTCAGTGTCTTTTGGATCTTGCGACGTCATTGATTTTTTTTTTCATTTTTTAGACCCCCTTTTTCCCAGCCAGCCCTATTTTTTAAAATAAGTGATAACTGCTATTTTGCTAATTTTTAAGTGGCTGAAATTTATTTTTCAGATACTTTATGGAAATTGAGATTTTTTTCTTTGAAATTGGAGTGGGAATCGTATTTTTAGGTTTTATTTATTTATTTTTCTTTATTTTGAGAAACTTCAAGTTTTTCTGAAATTACAATGCATGATAATGGTTTTGTATCCATGAAAAAAAAAATAAGAAAATTTATCTTGCAAAAAAATCGATGTATCGACTATTTTCAATAGAAAATTCGTTTTTTCGATATTTTCTATTATTTTTGATGATGCGAGTAGGGAGAATTAGACTACAAAAGTCAAATTAGGCTTAACAGGTTGTATTCCTTTTTATTTTCAAATCGATTGAGACCCCGGCACAATCAAAATTCTATAATAACCAAAATAAGAACCACCCTAATGTACATATTAGGGGGTTTCGCACCAAAATTTATTTTTTCGCGTTACTCATTTATTCTAAAGTATCTTGCTATAGAATCGTCCGGAAAGATGAGCCCGATCAAACGATTTTTCGGGGTCGCCCAATTTTCTAAACATTTTCTATTATCGGTGTTTGTGTTACAGAATAAAAAAGCAGCATCTCTCAGATTTCAATTATATAATATCAGAAAGCATCGCACCAAATCTGAACCCACTCAGGCTATTTTAAAAAGCTGGAGGATCATTAAAAAATAGCATGCATTGTCCTTAAACGAAAATGAATACAAAAAAAAACAAAATCAATAAAAGATTTCCTAGGTCAAGAGATTAAAAAATAAAATAAAATAACGATAGTGTATCAAGTTGTACAATCGTTTGCTTATTCCGGCCTTATTTGCAGGGCCGTTTAAGGTGACTATCAATACATCCGTCTATTTTTGTCCTTTCCATCGTATACACGTCTGCACACAACCAATACACATATATATAGATATATAAATACATATATGTATGATATTGTATATTGTGTATATATATATATATATATATAGGCGCGTTAGAAGGTGGTGTAATACTTTTCCCGTTTCGCCGGTTTATCGGACTCCGGGTTTGTTATATTTATTAGCATTGGCCGTTTAGGTCCCCCCGAAGCTGTAGGTGGCGCACGCGATAACGAGAGACAAGATAGAGCGAGACGGAATATTACCGTAAATTACCGTCGTCTCGACTTGCCCACAAGCTTTTTCCGTTGTCCGTCGCATACTTGGCGAACACCGAGCGTTTATTCGTGCAAAAGACCTCGATTTCAATTCTTCACATTAACCCGAAATGGCCAAACCTTACGTAAATACATTTTTTTATTTTATTTTCCTCTTTTTTCTTCCTCATGTTCTGGTTTAATTTTTGTCTATTGCGCAGTTGTGCGTTATCGCGAGACCTGGTTCGATAAAAACGTGAAAAGAAAGATAATCGATGCACGTCGGGTGGACGATAAGATTTTTGAACGTTGCACGTTTTTTATATCATCGAATCGATCTTGAAGAAGAAAAGATAAATTCTGTGGCGCAGGTGTCCCAATGGTGAGGTTTTTGGACGTCAAATAACATTTTAGCGGACGATAAATCGTCGTAATCCGTCGATTCTTGTCAAAAATCGATTGTTGAATTTTCCCAGAAGGTTTGAAAAGAATAGAAATTAGATCATTGAAAATATATTCAAAATTTGAATTATCGTGTTAAAGGTAACATCGATGGATTGCGACGGTCGATGATAGATCGAACAAAATTTATTTCCGATAATTATTCGCTGTGCGATTGTATTATCGGATTGGAGATAATTTCGGGGGGTTTTATTCGATAATTCGAGGAAAGATTGCGAAAAAATGATGATATTGTTGTTGTTATTATTATTATTTCTTGAATAATTCGGTCACTTTTTGTTGTTGTTATTAAAGGTGATTAATCCGACGACCCAGCGCTAGGTTTTAACGTTCAAGAATTTTGTTCGCTGTATCTTCTAAGGTCTGTGAATTGTATTGCAGATAAGAATGATATACCCAGCTGTTATTTCTCTGGTATTTTGTGCAACTGGTCGCTCCGTCGTGTACAGTTATAATTTTATTGCTTTCTTTTTATTTTTTTCAATCGAAAATTAACAGCAGGTCGCAAAGCCCGGGGCAGTGAGAGTCACGTTGTCGATGCTAAAACTATGTGAGCTTGTACTTCTATCCAATACTCAAAGACTGAAAGACGCTTTCTCAAAGGCTTTGAGAAAGATAACAGACATTTATTTCCACGATTCTTGTTAATTTATGCGGTTAAGCTGGGAAATTCATGGGCTGACAGTCACCAATTTTTTTCATAACACGGATAATTAATCAGAATGGAATTTAATTCTGCGATTATTATTGTTATTATTATTATAATTATAATAACAATAATTATTATCATTATTATTATTATATAATAATAATAATAATGATATAATATTATTATAATATAATAATTATATAATAATGATAATTATCATTATTATTATTATTATTATAATTATAATAATTATCATTATCATTATCATTATCATTATCATTATCATTATCATTATCATTATTATTATTATTATTATTATTATTATTATTATTATTATTATTATTATTATTATTATTATTATTATTTTAGGTTATTTCTATGTTTAGTTTTCATTTTTTATTAATTTTATTTAATCGTCCTATTTTATTCATATATTATTATTATTATTTTATACCCCAGCAGTATTTTATTTGCTTTCCGCGTTGAAAAAGAAGAAATAATCATTTTTATCAACCGTCGAAAAATATTGCAGCGAAATAAAAATAAAATTCACTTCTTCACACACATTTCTATCCTACAGACAAAATATTTTTTCCTCAAAAACTAAAATGACGAATAAATTATTCATGGAATCCCACAATAATCGGCCATCGGTGTTTCCTCTATTAGATTCGAAAAACAATAATCCAATTTTAAAAAACGCTGTTTTTTCCTCAATCCATCAAATATCCCGAAAAAAACAAATTTCAAGCAGGAAAAAAAAGTCCCACAATCAAATGCGTGTAATTTGAGAATAAAGATAATTCGAAATTGAAATGTTACTTCGTAACGACCTTGTTCGAGCGAGTTAAGGGTATGTGTCATAGGCGAAAACGACGAACGCGGCCCCCCGCTCCCACGGTAAAGCAGCGCGAGGTCGGTAATGAAGATACCGCCGCGAAGCTCACCGCTAGATGGCGCCATACATCATCTCGGTAATTCAGTATCGCTCCATCGAACTGCAGTCGGTATTGTCAACGTTCGGCGATCGCGACTATGTCCGAACTTTGGCAGTTCGTTGGAGTGATACGGAATCGATATTCTATCAGTCTAGTTAGTGCTGTCTGTAACAGCTGAATAACTCACATCCGTGGTTTTCAGGCTGTGATGCACTGACCGTTCGAAAAAAAGTAACCTCGAAAAATACAGTTCCTTGCACCGGGTATTTAGTTCATTTTATAAAATAATTGATTTGTACTATTCCAGTTTTTTTCATTTTTAGAAAACAAAAAAGGCTCATGCTGTTTCGACATTATACTATTATTATATCAAATTTCGATCAGAGCAAGGAACAATTTTTTCCGAGTGGAACTCTTTATTCGCGAGCAAGGCTACAGCACTAACGTGACGTAATTTATGACAAACATTCATGTTACAGCACAATTGACTCTGTACATGAAGTTAGTCTAAGCCATTGGCATTTTCTTTGCCTTCCAAGTGATTCTCAACGACAGGAAAATCAAGCTCCGAATTATAAACGGCTTCGAACTGTCAAAAGACAAACTTGGAAGGTAGAAACATTTTTAGTCTTCCTCGCACCAAGTAAACTTTAGTGACGATGGATAGACATTTCGTAGATCGTTCACGGAACTGATCTTTTTTATATAATCGCACGAATTTATAATTCAAGTGCCATATGATAAAAAAATCGATTTTACCACATCCGTGTCTCAAGCTGTGTTGCACTGGCCATTCGAAAAAAAGTAACCACGAAAAATACAGTTGCTTGCACCGGGTATTTAGTTTATTTTATAAAACTATTGATTTGTACTACGCCAGTTTTTTTTCATTTTTAGAGAATAAAAAAGGCTCATGCAATTTCGATTATATACTATTATTATATCGAATTTCGACCAGAGCGAGGAACAAATTTTTCCGAGTAAAACTCTCTAATCGCCAGCAAGGCTACAGCACTATCGAGACGTAATTTACGACAAACCTTCATGTTACAGCACAATTGACTCTGTACATGAAGCGAGTCTCAGCCATTGGCATTTTCTTTGCCTTCCAAGTGATTCTCAACGACAGGAAAATCAAGCTTCTAATTATAAACGGCTTCGAACTGTCAAAAGACAAACTTGGAAGGTAGAAACATTTTTAGTCTTCCTCGCACCAAGTAAACTTTGGTGACGATGGATAGACATTTCGTAGATCGTTCACGGAACTGATCTTTTTTATATAATCGCACGAATTTATAATTCAAGTGCCATATGATAAAAAAATCGATTTTACCACATGCGTGTCTCAAGCTGTGTTGCACTGACCGGTCGAAAAAAAGTAACCACGAAAAATACAGTTGCTTGCACCGGGTATTTAGTTTATTTTATAAAACTATTGATTTGTACTACGCCAGTTTTTTTTCATTTTTAGAGAATAAAAAAGGCTCATGCAATTTCGATTATATATTATTAGTATATCGAATTTCGACCAGAGCGAGGAACAAATTTTTCCGAGTAAAACTCTCTAATCGCCAGCAAGGCTACAGCACTATCGAGACGTAATTTACGACAAACATTCATGTTACAGCACAATTGACTCTGTACATGAAGTGAGTCTCAGCGATTGGCATTTTCTTTGCCTTCCAAGTGATTCTCAACGACAGGAAAATCAAGCTCCTAATTATAAACGGCTTTTAACTGTCAAAAGACAAACTTGGAAGGAAGAAACATTTTTAGTCTTCCTCGCACCAAGTAAACTTTGGTGACGATGGATAGACATTTCGTAGATCGTTCATGGAACTGATCTTTTTACTATATTCGCACGAATGTCTAATTCAAGCGCCATATTATGAAAAACCGATTCAACCAGTGGTATGCATTAGGTACACTAAATCTGTCGCTCGGACTGACAGTTTTCGGTTATTTTATATTTTACACGTTCAAACAATCATGGATATATCTCGATATTATGTATAATCCATGATTTGTTTAGGGTAGGCGATGCGCTCTCCCTGATGAAAACGGTAACAACGTGAAGAAGCATAGGTCCGTCAAGCGAACAGGACTCTGGACTTCTTATACTTTTCCTTCCTCGAATGCTGAAGGAAGATTTATAAATAACTACCTTACTGTTTTATGACAAAGCTCCTCAGCTTATGCCGTTCATTGGGTAGGCTGTATGCTCTCCCTGAAAACCATAGGTCTGCATTGGGTCGAGGCAAAGTCCATCGATCAAACGAACATTATGCAGTGTTTTTATACATGCAACACATACCTATAATTATCCTACTATACTATGCGGAGGCTGTATCATCTACGATTTTAGTTGGGGAGGCTTTACGCTCTCCCTGGAAGAAACAGTATCGACTTTGGCCGCGGTTGTCTGTCGATTGAACGCACACCTACTCGTACTTTTTGACGAACGCGAACAGCTCCGATTAAGGACGGGGAGGTATAATTAATTCGATATAAAAAAATGATTCTTTTGATAATTTTTTTTACGACACAGTTTATACATTTATTTCTATAATAACTACTCAATAACGTAACATTTGTAGAATAATCTATAAAAATTTCGTTAACTTTTATAAACGAATAAGCCATTGACGGAGACTCTGCAGACGTCTCAAAAAAAAGTTTTCTTGCGTTGCCCATCATAACTCATCACCTGAGCATCTGAGACTAAAAAACCAAAATGATTTTATTAGCTGATAAGCTTCTGCGGGTAATGACGTCGAATATTTATTTCTTAATTGATTTTTTAATAATTTATTATTATTTTTATTTATTACTTAGGAATTAAAATAATGATTTTTCCTGAAAAAAATTGAAAATGTCGCTATTTTTAAATACGATAAAATAAAAAGACTCGACGGCATTACTTTCAGAAACTTATCACCTTATAAAATCGTTTTGGTTTTTCAGTCGCAGATGATCCAGTGATGAGTTATTATTGGCACCGCAATAAAACTTTATTTGAGACGTCCGCAGTGATTCTCCGTCAATGACTCATTTGTTCATAAAAGATAATTATTTTTCAACATTATTTTACAAATAATCTAATACGATAATTAAATAATCTTCTACGTAATTGAGTAGTTATTATAGTAATAAATGTATATTAACGGTGTCGTCCAAAAAAATTATCACCAATATTTTTTTATATCGAAAGAGCCTACCCCCCCCCCCCCCCCCCCCCCGCTTTGATAGCAACATTACGTGAGGGCTGTTCGATCCACGATCCTTTATTCTTACCCCCCTTAGGAGTTGTTTCGCTCCAATGGCCACCTATAGGAGGGGATTGGGATCAGCGAGTTCTTCGGTGACTTCGATGTATAAAACTTCTCTTCTTCAGGAACTGATGTGTCCTCAAGGAAAGAGGATGTCTCCTTGCTGTTCAGTACTGTCAGCGCCTGCTTCTTGCTGAAATGGTGGAATGAAAAAATTATCATAATACTCAAGGCCCATGCGTTTATAATGTTGCGACTAATAAATATAAATACTGGGGTGATTCAAAAAAAAAATTCTCCAATATGAAATCGTCAGCACGACAAATTATCGTGCATTAATTGAATTTTGCCCAAAGATTAACTCCATCGGATTTTTAAGAGTCGCCGCAATTGCTTAAGGTTTCCCATTTGTTCAATATGAAAAGAACATGATATCGGAAATTTGTTTTCGAACCACCATAATTAATAGACACTACGGCTCAGAATTATCACGATATTAATCTCGTACGCTCCCGAGGCTCACTCCAACTTATGAACAACGATGATTCCGCGAACAAAATGAATACAATGTTTTTCTTCTCACTGTTAGAAATCCTACGAAATTCCTACTAGGATGATTAAATGCCAAACATGGCAATATTATTAAATGGATACAATTTTATTTATAATTTCTTAGGGTTGTCAACAGTAAAATGGAGAAATACATAGTATCTTTTGTCGCAGAGTTGCCGTTGGTCAAAGACAGCAGTGATTTTTGGCAGCACCCGCGATTAGTGTTCACATTATTCTGGTCGATAGTATCTGATATCAACGTGTATATGGTGTATTCCAAGGCTAATCGCGCCGTGGAAATCCGACCACCGTTTGATTCGGAGAGAAGAAATTTCTCTTGAGTGCGTCATAAAAACAGTATATGATGATTTTTTCCGATATTTTCCGTAATTTTTTTCCAGTTATGAATTTCTGAAAATTCGATCAAAAAAATTTTCAAATGCAAATATCTCCGAGACGAAACATCCAAATTTAATTGTACGCGCGTCAAAATTTGCGTTTCGAACTGCTCATTGGAATCAAATATTGTGAAAATTCAATAAAAAATATTTTTGATAGAATTTTCAGGAATTCATAACAGGAAAAAATTTACGGAAAAAACCTGGAAATTTATCATATTCTGTTTTTATGACGTACTTTGAGGAAAAACTTTTTAATCCGGATCGAAGACCGGCCGGGTTTAAACCATGCGATTAGCCGTGGAACGACACATATGTACTTGTTCAACTTGGCTGCTTCCGGAAGCGAAAGCAAACTGTTCCAAGAAGAATAGTCCGGGTAAGGTCTTGCTCGGGAATTTCTTGCGTAGCCGTAAAGCACGTAGGCGTCATCGATCTTCAATTCTTTATTTTGACGCAGTCTCTGCAGCCAGGGATCTGGAATAGATCGCGCAAGTGGTTAGCGAAAAAAATGTGTCTTTATGAATTATCTACAATAAAATCGATGGAATTTAATTTCAAGCAAATTTTAACATGTGAAAATCTTCCCAGTGGTGAAGTTGGCTTGCATAATAAATTATCATATTTAAAAATTCAAAAAGGATGAAACAATCGTCGATATCGTCCCAGCTTATTAATCGCCGGAATGATGATCGTTCATGTTTATATATTCTTTATTATTCTTATGCAGCCTTTAAAGCTGTCAGGAGACGTCATTAATGAAACAGTGCCCCTGTTTAAAAGGTTTAAAAATAAATTTTTTCAAATCGCTTCAATCTTTAGAAGACAAAGTTATTAGCTTATTATTACTGGGAGTAATCGAAAATTAACCATTTTTTGTAGCAAGTTTTAATAAGTTTTATTTTGCGAAAAGCACTGTTTTTCAATCCCGACAAAAACTTTAAATTTTACATTTTTGTAGTTATTTCCACTCCATCTAGAAAGCAAATATACGAAAATTAAAATTTTCTTTGGTTTTTTTTGTTTCGGACAAAGACTACGAGCTTCATCTTTCCCGCGGATTGGAGACTGCAATTGCAAGGTGTTGCACAAATGCGCAGAAAAATCTGCTGCGTTTGAATATTTTCTGCCCAAATATTTTTTTTTTAATGTTGAAATATGCAATACAATAGTTTAAAAAGTTCGCTTCACTTGCTTTTTTTCTGTCCTAAACTACCTCCTCAAAAACGGTTTTTTGGGCCTCCGACAGCAGGATTCTGCCTTAAGGACTCATTAATCCAACAATTAATAAATTGAGATGATATCGATACCGCTTTCATCATCACTACATCTTTAAACAAGATAATTTATTATGCAAGCCAACATCAGCAGTCAAAAATTTTCGAAAATATTTTATGCGATTTTAGATGAAAAGTTATTTCTATAAGATTAAGCGTATGTAGCCAAGTTACGTGGATTTAGAACTTAGATCGGACCTGATGAGTTTTTAAAATAAATCCAGCGACGCATTCCAAAAATGAAATTTAATAAAGCGTGAAAAGTATATCCGACTGATTGTGAGAGAAATGAGTGATGGCTTCATATGAAAAAATTCAGTGCAAGCGTAAGAGGTGGAATCAAGGAGGGAAGCGGTCCATTCGATATAAAAAAGGGATATTTTCGATTATTTTTTCTAACGACACAGTTGATATATGGGGTAATCCACGTCAATCCAGACAGCTTTGACCCTAGGATCAAGATGTTTGCCTCCTACTTTTTTACATGAATATATGTTGAATATAGAGTCCCGTATTTCGCGGTTTTCCATTTTAAGGCCCCGCTTCGGAGATACAGTCGAATAAAGTTTTTCAACCATCGATCGTATTGGGTCATTCGAATCGATATATCTCAGCAATGGTTAGTGATAAATGGAAAGATCAGGGCCGTTTGTTTCGTTTTTGCACGCTCTATACGATAAAGATATCCGTGATTATGTTGCACTGATGTAACAATTATTTATTGACAATTGAAAATTAAAAGTTACATTAAACTAAAAATACTCAGTCCATTTTTTTTTTTTAAATTACTTTTCTTGAATTAAAAACGCCAGTTTTGGACGTCAGCGGAATTGGGCAATGACTTGTTTCGGAAATTATAACTTTTTAACGGGTTCACCGGTTAAACAAAATGAATATATCCCGCCAACGGTTAGTGACAAATTGAAAAACTATTGGTGTTTTTTTTTCATTTTCCGAATCTATATAGGAAAAAGTTAATCGTAATTACGGTCATCTATAAAGCAATTGTTATTAACAATTGAATAATTAAAAATTGTAGAAAACTAGAAATGCTAATTTCAGTGTTACAAATTATTTTTTATGGATTCTTTGAAGAAAAACAAAAATGTTGAAACCTTACATAGCTCAGTCCGATGTTTTGTTTGGAATTTATGGTTTTTTTCTCATGAAGAACACTTTTGATGTAAAATAAACTAAAAGCTATAATTCCCGAACAGAACGTCTAAACTAGCTCTGTGAGGTCTCAAAGTTTTTGGTTTTTCTCAAAGAATCAATAAAGGACATAATTAAACGAATAAAATAAGCATTTCTGTATGAATCCTGTAATCAATAATACATACATCTTTGGCAGGAGCAGACGAGTCTCGAATCTTTTTTTTCGCCAAACAAAGAAAATGCAGCCAACTCACCGTATTGTACAAAAGCTCAACTTAAAAAAAATTATGAGACGATCTAAGCTGGAATTCGTTTTTTTCACGCGACCGGTAGCTCCTTGAAGAACGTACAGCATTCCGCGGATAAAAAATCCATCGTCTCCTACATTGGGTCAGTCTATCCATCGTCTCGTGCTGGCCTGTTGATCGAATGGACATTTATTTCTCGTGTTTACAATTTCAGGTAATAATAATTACATCACCACATTGTTCGGCAGCTTTTCAAAACACGTCTGTCGTTAGCTACACATGGCGGTATCTTTGAAAGATACAGTCTTATAATGAAGCTACACTAGGCCTGCCAATTCAATAAAAATACAATTTACGTGATTTAGGTTGCGAGAAATTGCAATTGACAACCATTTTATGGGAGTTAAACTCGATTTTTACATTACACGCCCTGGAATTCTTGTCCGTACTTAACGATGCGCCGACAGCTGAAGTACGGTTCCAAACAGGCATCTATTGGAGATATTGTGAGGAGCCGTTGCTCCAGCTTTGACTGCAGCCGAGCTGGTACTCTGGATTAAAGAAACAACTATCAGATCTTTTTTTTCCACAAATGCAATAAATAAGACTTACCTCACCACATCGTAAGAAAATTCTTCTATCCACTCCTTTCGTTGCTTTGATAACACCTGCGTAATACCTGCGTATACCTTGCAATATATAATGAATGGCAAGCCCCATATTTGACATTCTACTGCTGTAGTCAAAACAGCTGTATCGTCCTTAAAATTCTATACTTAAAGTACTCCTACCTACTGAGCCAACGGCTTCAGCACGATTCCACTAAATTCATATATTCTATAATTTCCAAGATCTGTCTTTAATCCATAAATTTTGTTGGGTAGGCATTATGCTCTCCCTGAAAGGAACAGTTTCGGATTACCCAACTAATATATATGTTTATGGATCGAAGAACTTCTAGAATTCTTATCTTTATAAAAGCAAGAAAATTTCAATTCATTGCCATATCAGTGAGCTATGTGTCTTGTCGGGTAGGCGTTGAGCTCTCCCGAAAAAGACAAATTTCATTTTTCTAACACATGCGTTTACACCGTGATACGGATCCCGATGTAATATACACTTAGTTTCTAAAGTTGTGTAGGTCGTATTGAAACGCCTTGGAATCGCCCGCCCACACTTACCCACTGAGCCAACGGCTTCAGCACGATTCCACAACATACATGTATTCTATAACTCCCAAGATCTGTTTTTAATCCATAAATTTTGTTGGGTAGGCATTATGCTCTCCCCGAAAGGAACAGTTTCGGATTAGCCAACTAATATATATGTTTATGGAACAAAGAACTTCTAGAATTCATATCTTCATAAAAGCAAGAAAATTTCATTTCATCGCCATATCAGTGAGTATGTGTCTTGTCGGGTAGGCGTTGAGCTCTCCCTAAAAGAGACAAATTTCATTTTTTTTAACAAATGCGTTTACACCGTAATACGCATCCCGATGTAGTATACACTTAGTTTCTAAAGTTGTGTAGGTCGTATTGAAACGCCTTGGAATCGCCCGCCCACACTTACCCACTGAGCCAACGGCTTCAGCACGATTCCACAACATACATGTATTCTATAACTCGCAAGATCGGTTTTTAATCCGTAGATTTTGTTGGGTAGGCATTATGCTCTCCCTAAAAGATACAGTCTCGGATTAGCCAACTAATATATGTTTATCAAACGAAGAACTCCTAGAATTATTCTCTCTATAAATGCAAGAAAATTTCATTTCATTGTCATATTGTTAGTGAGCTATGTGTCTGCAAATCCTGTCGGGTAGGCGTTAAGCTCTCCCTAAAAGAGACAAATTTCATTTTTTTTAACAAATGCGTTTACACCGTGATACGCATCCCGATGTAGTATACACTTAGTTTCTAAAGTTGTGTAGGTCGTATTGAAACGCCTTGGAATCGCCCGCCCACACTTACCCACTGAGCCAACGGCTTCAGCACGATTCCACAACATACATGTATTCTATAACTCGCAAGATCGGTTTTTAATCCGTAGATTTTGTTGGGTAGGCATTCTGCTCTCCCTGAAGAATCTCCTTCCACTTGAAAAATCTGAAGTTGACCTCAAAAAAAGGACCTGCTTCAAATGTCAACTCTATTTTTAAATTAAGGTGTTCCTGTGAATTTTCAATTCTATTTCTTATTTTTAAAAAATAAATAATTGGATAAGATAAAAAATTCAGAGGCACATCTCAACGTTGGTGCTCTTTGTAGAGAGCGGAAATTAAAAGTATCTTTTTTTTCAGTTCAAGTCAGTTTTTTCAACTGGGACATTTTTTTCGAATTTGAAAAAAAAAAAAAGAAAAATTTTCAAAAACGCACGGGCACACCTTAGGATTAAAATAGAGAGCTGAAATTTGGGAGATCTTAATTTTTTCAAGGTGGACTTCAGATTTCTCAGGGAGCAAGGCTCTTTTTTTACGCCCACCCTAATATATATATCAGACTGTGCCACTCGTCGATAAATTTTTCTTATTTAATAGTTATACGAATATATCTATATATTGTTTTTAAACTTTGTTCGACCTGTCCCACCGTGGGAGACCTGTGCCATTCTCGACGATTAGTCAATAAAAGTTATGCCGTTAAAGAGGGTTTTTTATAAGCATCCCTTCCCTTTTCTTAGTGGTGCGCATTATGCTAATGCTGCCTAGTGCCTAGCCAAAATTCCAGGATTCAGACGCGGAACACTGTCCAGGCCTTGGTACGGTAACTTGGGCAATAGCTAGATAGCCGGAACATTTCTCATAAGTCCAGAGAATACCGAGCTTTCCGGGCTACAGCCTGGTCCGAATCCCCGAAAACTAGGCAAGAGCTGGCTAATTCCGGGACGAAATTTCCACACGGAAGTGTTTAAAAATCACCAAAAATGTGAAAAGATTTTGATAAGTGATTTCAATTACAATATTTTTAATTCCAGGGATAGCGATGATAATTACGTAATGAACCGTTTAAATAAGTACAATTTGAAAAGTAAATTAATATCCGAAAGTATAACAACCAATTTGAATACGCAAATAGACATAATCTTTGCAATTTTAAGTGACATTAATTGCGGTGTTTACGAAACATGTTTCAGCTATCATAAGCCAATTTATGCAATCCCCGAAAGGAATCACGTTGCCAAAGAGAGAGCAGATATTATAATTCTTAACGAAGAATGAATCCTGAAAATCTTACAAATTTGATTAACGTATAATAATCTCGGTTCAGAATCACGATAAAAATCATGAGTAAACCTGCAGAATGATCTCTTGATGATGGTTATAAGTATGCTTTAGTAACAGCTGATTGCAAAAAAGTCATCCAGCCTGATTGTTATTTACAAGATAAGCATATTAATTTATTTCATGAAATTATGAACAGAGCTCTAAGCGATTGTGGAATATACAACTTCAAGTGCAAAAAAATCAACTATTTCGAAGAAATCCCTGATATCTGTATAGGAGGGTAGCTCAAGTCTTCTAGGGGTGCTATCTCAGAAATAAATTGGAATACGGGGTTGAGCCATGGATTTTCCGAGATCACATAAATAGCTCAAAATTCAAGTACAAGAAGATGGACGATTGCGAAGAAATTCCAGAAATCTCTATGGGAGGGTGGCCTCTAGGGGTGATGTCTCGGACAATAATTAAGGAAAAGCACAATAATTTTGAACTTGGCACATAATTAGCTCATAAACAGCACAAAATTCCTGGATAAGGACGAATGGTTTCTCCATTTTTTTTAGTTTTTAGCACGAGAGATATACGGTAAGGGTGGTTTCTTGTAGGAGGGGTGGTTAGAGAAAATCGAGATGAGGCTTTTCGGAAAGCTCATAAATAGTCCATACTTTATGGGCACGAAATTGTAGTCTGCTACGTTATTTCCAGCTTTTACTGTGAAGCATGTATGAGTGAAGGGTGAGGGGGAATTTTTTCTTGGAAACGGGTAGTTTTAAAAAATTGGGCTCATGCTTATTTGAGAGCCCATAAATAGCCTTTAAATATCCAGCAGAGAGCTTTTCGAGAATAAAAATTTTGATTTTTTCAATTTTCCAAAAACTATGAGCCCAGAAATTAATTCTAGTGTGGTTGAAGAGCCCACAAAAAGCCCATAATTTCCAAAGTCCAAAAATATCGTCCGACTTAGTGGGGGTGCTACCTTCATACACCTGTTCAATGCGACATTGTATCGCCCCAATAATTGTATCGCCCAAGAATAGTATAGGCATATGAAAATTAGAATTGAGGTTGAATGGGAACAAGTATTATTATTGAATTGGCTATAATGACATTTTCTGGGACTCTATAAATATACGGGGTTATTAATACAAAATCATTGAAATTAAATATATTATAATGAATCCATAAATATATTTGATGACAAAATAAATATGAAATAAAATTTCATAAAGATTACCGTAAATACCTAATGGGGTATTTGAGGCTGTTGTATGAAGGAATATTCAATGGATTATTACAATGGCTGGAATAATAACGGGTAAAATAAAATTGAAAGAATGAAATCGATGAAGTATCGGATTATCTACAGAGAATCCTCCCCAAATTCATTGAACTACAGTTGTTCCAATATATAGAATTGTATAAATCAAATTTGTAATTATTGTGGCTCCTTAAAATGTTTTTCAGTCCCATAGTAATACAGACGATTGTTATTATGAATATTATTGAACCTATTGATCTAGCTTGAATTAATTCATATTATCCATGATGAATTTCTTAAAAAATGCGAGTATACACTTGGCAAAAAAACTAAAGGAACTACGAAAATTTTCCATTTTTTCACGTGATTTTTGCGTGACTGTAACTTTTTGATAAATTGTTGTATTGAAAAAAATGAAAGTAGCATTTTCAAGCTTCACATGTTTAGTTTTGAAATCTTATGATGAAATTTTTTTGCGGAATCTGGGAAACCCCTAATTTATGCGATTCATTTCAACTCGATGAATTATAAAACGCAGAAGAATTTTTTTGCCAAGTGTATACTCACATTGGTCAAGAAATTCATCATGGATAATATGAATTAATTCAAGGTAGATCAATTGGTTCAATAATATTCATTATTGTAATCGTCTGTATTACCATGAGGCTAAAAATCCTTTTGAGAAGCCACAATAATTACTAATTTAACATATACAATTCGATATATTGGAACAAGTGTAGTTCAATTAATTTAAGGAGGATTCGCCGTAGATGATCCGATACTCAATCAATTTTATTCTTTCATTTTTATTTTACCCTTTATTATTTTAGCCATGGGAATAATCCCTTCAATATACCTCCGTACAGCACGTTCAAATAACCTATTAGGTATTTATGATAATCTTTACAAAAATTTATTTTATATTTATTTTTCCATCAAAGATATTTATGGATTTATTATAAAAAACTTGGCAAAAAAATTCTTCTTCTGCGTTTTATAATTCATCGACTTGGAATGAATTGCATAAATTAGGCTCTTCCCAGATTGCGCAAAAAAATGTCATCATGAGATTTCAAAACTAAACATGTGAAGCTTGAAAATACTACTTCCTTTTTTTTCAATACAACTATTGAATACAAAAATACAGTCCTGCAAAAATCACGTGAAAAAATGGAAAACTTTCTGTTGCTTTCATTTTTTAGCACATGTGTGAACAAAAAGAAGTGTAGATGCAGCATTTAGGTGAGATAAACAAATTAATTATGGTGAAAAAAAAAATGAAAATGGTAACCTGAGAATCTGATGAAGTTTATCAATAACGCTCAGGTTTTCTATTCCGCAATGAACTTTTGCAATGAAGAGTATCTGAACTCATTCATTATAAAAATAACAATGAAAAAATGGGGTACAATGAAAAAAACCTTGACATTTTAACCCGGGTTAGCTCAACACGATACTAAAACACTAATCAATAGTACATTATGACACTAGTACAAAAAAAATTTTTCTGACGGGTGTGAGTTTGCAGAACGAGCCGAAGGCGAGTGTTGCAATTACACGAGTTCAAAAAACATTTTCCGTACGAGTATCGTACAAATTTTTATGTCACAAGATGCGTAAATGTAAAACCGCGCTTTTACGCGCAGCTTGTCATAAATAAATAATAATGAAATATAATAAATTAGACCTGCCATTGACAATATAGACATTTTTAAGTCAGCGTATTGACTCGCTGCCTGCTACGACCCATTGTTTTTCTACGCGGTTATATTACTTTGTTATTTACTTAACGTTTTTATAAGGAAGTTATGAATTTAGCCTTCATTATTATTTTAATTGACGTTTATTTCATAAAAACCGAAGATGGAGTGAATCGTCAAGAAATTATATTCAACGAAGTCTGAATAAATCGAAGAAGATTGAATGAGACCCTCCGATAGTAAATGATTTTTTTTTGAAAGCTGAAACTATATCATTGAGTCAACCAACAGTTCGAGGAAAATGAAAGTCATTGTGAAAATCTGTAGAAATTTATGGTAAAAGCAAACATTTTTTACTCTACAACAAAATTCTGAAACATAACGTTACTGGAATACATTATAAGCACAAAAATAAATAGGAAAACAGATTACGCAAGCACGTAATATAAAAACAAGATCAATAAAAAATACCTTTCACGATACGCAAATCTCTCGGACAGCTTCTTTGCTTTCCTCCTCCTGGAATCCATGATCACTCATTATCTACAGGTTCCGATGTCTTCATTATAAAGAATATCGAAATACACTATAAGCATTATTTTTTAAAACACGACACACATCACTAATGTAGAAAAAAAAGAACGTAATCTATTAGAAACGCGATATTAGAAAAGAGACGGATAAATAAAGCGGGAGGAAACTGTTTTTATTATTGTGAACGATTAGAAAATTATGCAAAAAAAAAAAATAACGGTGAAGTCCACGCTGCGCGAACGGATTATGAGGGTCCACCAACCTCAAGAAGTAAGAAAATGTAGCGTACTGCCAACTGTTGCATCTTAAAACTTCCTACGCGCGGCGTACATGCGGCGAAACACGAAACTCGTTGTTTCTTCTTTTTTTTTCTCTCTCACTCGCACGACGGAGATAGGATGACGCGGTCTCGCTCACTTCGGGGTCCCGGCGTCGCGACAAAGGCTTGAAATCAAATTCGTACGCGGTCGACGATCGTCCGAATACGTCAATTTCCGGTATCAATAAATAATAATTATTACAGGAATGGTTTATTTTTATTTTTTTTCAGGTCCTTTGAGGCATTTCCCTACATTTGAGGGGAAAATAAATTTTTTATTTCGTTCTCGATGTATTCCGTAGGACTATAATTCTCGGTCGTTTTCGAACACTGAGAATTACTGCAATGTTTTTGTTTTTAAATCTCAAGTTGACAACTATTATTCATTTGTCAAGTTGAGATGTAGTTTTTTTTTCAGCAATGACAGCGGGAATGTTGAACAAATTTTTTTCGCTTTGTCGAATTTTCGACGGCGAACGAAAAATTCGTCTGCTGTACACCGGCGCCCGAACGTCTCTGTCAGCTGTGCGCTCATCCGCGGTCGTAGTAATACATACACGACCGCTGAATAATCGAATCTGTAATTTTTGTTTCTGAGTTTTTTGGTTGAATGACACAGAAAGCCCCTTCGTTTACTTATTCTGAAGACAACCTGAAAATTTCATAAAATAAAACGTTGTCAATTGCGCGCAAATCGATTTTTTATGAAACAATGTCGAGGTCGGTTTGGCGTTACCCTAGCGGATTGAGAGACCTAAGAACAGTCCAAAAATGGCTCAAAATGACCATATTTTGGTCATTTTTACCGAAATATGGTCATTTTGAGCCATTTTTGGACTGTTCTTAGGTCTCTTAATCCGCTAGGGTAGCTCTGACACACCGGCATGTAGAACTCAGCCGAGCCATTCGCCGTCGTGAACAGTCGTGAAGATTGGTATAGCGTCGCGGGGCGGGGGGTAAGACAGCAAAAAATGGCTGACGCCCTACTACGGCTCCGCCAGCGATATCGAAATTTTCTCGATTTTTATTGTGGAAACTTTGAAGCGAAATTTTTTTATTACAGCTTAGAAAATTTTAATCGGCAATTAAAAAAAAAATTTTTAGATTTTTAAAGAAAATTCGGGAAAATATTCGTTTATTCGTAAAATGTGAATGCAAAGATATGATTCATGAAAGATTGCATCCAGCATCAATTGCCCAAACTGATGGAAAATTCATATTTTTGCAATGGCAAGTTCTCGTGCGTTTGTCTCGCGCTGGCCAATTGTGTGAGCCCGAAACGAACGATTGGTGTATCTCCACCCGTGCGAACTCGTTGTTGTTTCTTATTTTCTCTCTCTCTCGCTCGCACGACAGAGCTACGATGACGCTGTCTCACTCGCTTCTGAGTCCCCGCGAATTTTCTATAAAAATGTACAAATTTTTGAAAAATTGCCGATTACATTTTCCTAAGCAGTTAACAAAAGATGTTGCGTCAAAGTTTCCATAATAAAAATCGGGAAAATTTCGATATCGGTGGCCATGGAGACTAGAGGTAAGGAGTACGCACGGACCGCTCAGAAACGTGCGCGAAAGTGCCGAAAAAGTTGGATGAATGGGCACCACTGAACTTCAACGCGAACCGAGATGAAGTTAGCGCCGATAAAACTTGAGCAAATCGTAGAGCTAGGTTCAAGGGTCGCTCACTTCAGTCGCATAGAGCAGTGGTTCTCCATTTCGGTTCGCGTTGACGACTTTTTCTCGGTTTCGGAGAACACATTTCGACCGCGATTTCCACGGTCGTGCGTACTCCTTACCTCTAGTCTCCATGTCGGTGGCGTAGCCGTAGTAGGGCGTCAGCCATTTTTTCCTGTATTTACCCCCCGCCCCGCGCCGCTATGACAATCTTCACAACGGCGAACGGCGAGACCGGGTTCTCCATGCCGGTGTGTCAGAACTAACGCCAAACCGACCGCGACATTGTTTCATTAAAAATCGATTTGCGCGCAATTGACAACGTTTTATTTTATGAAATTTTCAGGTTGTCTTCAGAACAAGTAAACGAAGGGGCTTTCTGTGTCATTTAACCAAAAAACTTAGAAAGAAAAAATACAGATTCGATTATTCAGCGGTCGTGTATGTATTACTACAACCGTTGATGAGCGCACAGCTGACAGAGACGTTCGGGCACCGCCGTACAGCAGACGAATTTTTCGTTCGCCGTCGAAAATTCGAAACAGCGAAAAAAATTTGTTAAACAATCCCGCTGTCGTTGCTGAAAAAAAATACTACATCTCAACTTGACAAATGAATAATAGTTGTCAACTTGAGATTGAAAAACAAAAACATCGCAGTAATTCTCGGTGTTCGAAAACGACCGTGAATTACATTTCTACGGAATACATCGAGGACGAAATAAAAAATTTATATTCCCCTCGAATGTAGGGAAATTCTCAAAGTACCTGAAAAAAAACCATTCCTATGATAATAATTATTCATTAATATTGAGAATTTCGTTTTTTTGATGATCGTGCGTCGCACGAGAAACTTTGTTTCAATCCCGTGTCGCAACGCACGGACTCAGAAGCGAGCGAGACAGCGTCATCGTAGTTCCGTCGTGCGAGTGAGAGAGAAAAAAAAGAATAAACAACAACGAGTTCGCACGGGTGGAGATAAACCAATCGTTCGTTTCGGGCTGACAGCATTGTCCAGCGCAAGAAGAACGCACGAGAACTTGCCATTGCAAAAATATGAATTTTCCATCAGTTTGGGCAATTGATGCTGGATGAAATCTTTCATGAATCTCATATCTTTGCATTCATATTTTGCGAATGAACGGATATTTTCCCGAATTTTCTATAAAAATCTAAAAATTTTTGAAAAATTGCCGATTACATTTTCCTAAGCTGTAATAAAAAAATTTTGCTTCAAAGTTTCCACAATAGAAATCGGGAAAATTTCGATATCGGTGGCGCAGCCGTAGTAGGGCGTCTGCCATTTTTCGCTGTCCTTACCCCCCACCCCGCGCCGCAGTACCAATCTTCACGACGGCGAACGGCTCGGCTGAGTTCTACATGCCGGTGTGTCAGAACTAACGCCAAACCGACCTCGAAATTGTTTCATAAAAAATCGATTTGCGCGCAATTGACAACGTTTTATTTTATGAAATTTTCAGGTTGTCTTCAGAACAAGTAAACGAAGGGGCTTCCTGTGTCATTGAACTAAAAAACGGAAAACCAAAAATTACATATTCGATTATTCAGCGGTCGTGTATGTATTACTACAACCGTGGATGAGCGGCTGACAGCGACGTTCGGGCGCCGCCGTACAGCAGACGAATTTTTCGTTCGCCGTCGAAAATTCGACACAGCGAAAAAAATTTGTTCAACAATCTCGCTGTCATTGCTGAAAAAAAATACTACATCTCAACTTGACAAATGAATAATAGTTGTCAACTTGAGATTGAAAAAAAAAAACATTGCAGTAATTCTCAGTGTTCGAAAACGACCGAGAACTACCGTCCTACGGAATACATCGAGGACGAAATAAAAAATTTATATTCCCCTCAAATGTAGGGAAATTCTCATAGTACCTGAAAAAAAACCATTCCTATGATAATAATTGTCCATTAATATTAAGAATTTCGTTTTTTTGATGATCGTGCTTCGCACGAGAAACTTTGCTTCAATCCCGTGTCGCAACGCGGGAACTCAGAAGCGAGCGAGACAGCGTCATCGTAGCTCCGTCGTGCGAGTGACAGAGAGAGAAAATAAGAAACATCGAGTTCGCACGGGTGGAGATAAAGTAATCGTTCGTTTCGGGCTGACAGCATTGTCCAGCGCGAGAAGAACGCACGACAACTTGCCATTGCAAAAATATGAATTTTCCATCAGTTTGGGCAATTGATGCTGGATGAAATCTTTTATGAATCATATCTTTCCATTCATATTTTGCGAATGAACGGATATTTTCCCGAATTTTCTATAAAAATCTAAAAAATATTAAAAAATTGCCGATTATATTTGCCTAAGCTGTAATAAAAAAATTTTGCTTCTTAGTTTTCACAATAAAAATCGAGAAAATTTCGATATCGGTCGCGTGGCCGTAGTAGGGCGTCAGCCATTTTTCGATGTCTACAGCACGACCCCCCCCCCCCCCCCCCCCCCCGCCCCGCTATACTAATGTTCACGATGGCGAACGGCTCCCCCGGGTTCTTCATGCCGGTGTGTCAAAACTAACGTCAAACCGACCCCGACATTGTCGTAAAAAATTGTTTTAAAATTGTTTATAAAATATCGATTTGCGCGTAAATGACGTTTTCTTTCATGAAATGTTTAGGTTCAGGGTTGAATAAATGTTCATATATCATATTTATTTTTTATCTCAAATTTTTTGAATTTATAAAACGTTTATTTAAAACACTTATCAACTATGAATTACATTCAATAAAATCTTACAACGTTCACAATAACAATGAAATTTCTATAACAATAATAATTATGACACAAAAAATAATAATAAACAATAATAATAATGGTCAGAATAATAATCTTTGAAATAAAAAACATAGAAAAGAATATGTAAAACATGAAACCACGAGTTATTCACTCTTGAAAATATCATCCCGGGCCTCCTCTCAATTGCCGCAGCTCGGCCAGAATGGCATCGCGCTGCGATCGTAGATGTTGCTGCTCACGCCGCGCTTCCTGCATAAGGGCTTGGAAACCCTCGGCCACGGCAACAACATCTAATATTAATTTTTGGGAACGGCCAACCACCTGTAATTCCGGCCGGGCCGGTGGATGGTGTTCCCATAAACCTTGCCGCGCCGCGGCCAGGTTGATCTCCAAGCCCCGATGCATCTCATGGAGGCGCGTTTGAGCCGTCGACCAAATTTTATTTTTTTCCCGATTGTTCCGACGCTGTTCGTCGGCCCATGGCTGTGTCTCTTCCTGCTGCTGCTGAGACTGCAGCCACTGCTGCTGCGGTTGCAGCCACTCACCCTGTTGCTGCTGCAGCCACTGCTGCGGCGGATGCTGCTGATGCTGCAGCCACTGCTGCGGCTGTTGCTGCTGGTGCTGCAGCCATTGCCGCTGTGGTTGCAGCTCTCTCGGCGGCTGCTGCGGCTGCTGCTGCTGATGCTGCAGCCACTGTTGCTGCTGATGCTGCAGCCACTGCTGCGGCTGTTGCTGCTGGTGCTGCAGCCAATGCCGCTGCGGTTGCAGCTGTCCAGGCGGATGCTGCTGTTGCTGTTGATGCTGCAGCCACTGCACCGGCTCTGGTGGCAGTACCGGCTCTGGTGGCAGTACCGGCTCTGGTGGCAGTACCGGCTCTGATGGTTGTACCGGCTCTGGCGGCAGTACCGGGTTTAGTGGTTGTACCGGCTCTGGTGGCAGTACCGGCTCTGGTGGCTGCACCGGCTCTGGTGGCTGCACCGGCTCTGATGGCTGGACCGGCTCTGGTGGCTGCACCGTCCGTTGCAGCGTCGCCTGCTGCAGCCGGATCACCTCATCCTGCAGCTTTTGTATCTGCTGCGTCAGAATCAGGTCTGTCGTACGGTGATCCGGCTGCGGCGGTGGTCGTGGGAGGACGACATCTCCCGGGTCGACCGGCGGAATCGGCGGGTCTCCCCTCGTATTTCCTTTTTTTCGGTAAGGTGCCGGCTTCTTCGCTGGCAGTGTGTTTTTGAGACTGTCAGCGGCTTTCACTTTCAGCGCTAAAAAAGGAAAAATTAAATTGAAAACAAAGTTTATCTTCTGTCGAAAAGTAAAAAAATTAAGTTGGAAATTTATAAATTCTGTCGTTTCAAAAAAAAATTCAACAATAGCCGAACGTTTGACGGTCCAAGAATGTTATCAGACATGAACAGTCTATATCGTATACTTACGTTTGCGCAGCTTATACCCCTTCGTATTCATTAGATCTGGTTACCGGGTAGACCTTTACTCGACGACTGCTGACTGAGAACTGTGCATCGAACGATCTTTCCTTTCCCACGGGACGTATAGTCGGGCGTGGGGGGACAAAACCACGCAAAAATCGGGATGGACAGAAAAAAGGAGGGGTCAACGGGGTCCTTGTTCCCTCCGACTAGCTCGTTGATTGGACGAAAACGTTTGACGTCACGGTCCCGATCAGTTTCTCAACCAATGAGACTATTTCGCTTTCGGAAGAAAAACGAAATTGCACGAATGCCGATGAGACGGTCGTTCGTTTCGGGCTGACAAAATAGGGCAGCGCGAGACGAACGCACGAGAACTTGCCATTGCAAAAATATGAATTTTCCATGAGTTTGGGCAATTGATGCTGGATGAAATCTTTTATGAATCATATCTTTGCATTCATATCTTACAAATAAACGAATATTTTCCCGAATTTTCTATGAAAATCTAAAATTTTTTTTTTTTAATTGCCGATTAAATTTTTCTAAGCTGTAATAAAAAAATTTTGCTTCAAAGTTTCCACAATAGAAATCGAGAAAATTTCGATATCGGTGGCGCAGCCGTAGTAGAGCGTCTGCCATTTTTCGCTGTCCTGACCCCCCGCCCCGCGCCCCTTTACCGATGTTCACGACGGCGAACGGCTCGGCCGGGTTCTCCATGCCGGTGTGTCAGAGCTAACGCCAAACCGACCTCGAAATTGTTTCATAGAAAATCGATTTGCGCGCAATTGACAACGTTTTATTTTATGAAATTTTCAGGTTGTCTTCAGAACAAGTAAACGAAGGGGCTTTCTGTGTCATTGAACTAAAAACCGGAAAACCAAAAATTACATATTCGATTATTCAGCGGTCGTGTATGTATTACTACAACCGTGGATGATCGCCGGACAGCGACGTTCGGGCGCCGCCGTACAGCAGACGAATTTTTCGTTCGCCGTCGAAAATTCGACACAGCGAAAAAAATTTGTTCAACAATCTCGCTGTCACTGCTGAAAAAAAATACTACATCTCAACTTGACAAATGAATAATAGTTGTCAACTTGAGATTGAAAAAAAAAAACATTGCAGTAATTCTCAGTGTTCGAAAACGACCGAGAATTACATTTCTACGGAACACATCGAGGACGAAATAAAAAATTTATATTCCCCTCGAATGTAGGGAAGTTCTCAAGGTACCTGAAAAAAAACCATTCTTATGATAATAATTATTCATTTATATTGAAAATTTCGTTTTTTCTGATGATCATGCGTCGCACGAGAAACTTTGTTTCAATCCCGTGTCGCAACGCGTTGACTCAGAAGCGAGCGAGACGGCGTCATCGTAGCTCCGTCGTGCGAGTGAGAGAGAAAAAAAAGAATAAACAACAACGAGTTCGCACGGGTGGAGATAAACCGATCGTTCGTTTCGGGCTGACAGCATTGTCCAGCGCGAGAAGAACGCACGAGAACTTGCCATTGCAAAAATATGAATTTTCCATCAGTTTCGGCAATTGATGCTGGATGAAATCTTATATGAATCATATCTTTCCATTCATATTTTGCAAATGAACGGATATTTTCCCGAATTTTCTATAAAAATTTAAAAAATTTTTAAAAATTGCCGATTATATTTTCCTAAGCTGTAATAAAAAAATTTTGCTTCTTAGTTTCCACAATAAAAATCGAGAAAATTTCGGTATCGGTGGCGTGGCCGTAGTAGGGCGTCAGCCATTTTTCGCTGTCCTGACCCCCCGCCCCGCGCCCCTTTACCGATCTTCACGACGGCGAACGGCTCGGCCGGGTTCTCCATGCCGGTGTGTCAGAGCTAACGCCAAACCGACCTCGAAATTGTTTCATAAAAAATCGATTTGCGCGCAATTGACAACGTTTTATTTTATGAAATTTTCAGGTTGTCTTCAGAACAAGTAAACGAAGGGGCTTCCTGTGTCATTGAACTAAAAAACGGAAAACCAAAAATTACATATTCGATTATTCAGCGGTCGTGTATGTATTACTACAACCGTGGATGAGCGGCTGACAGCGACGTTCGGGCGCCGCCGTACAGCAGACGAAATTTTCGTTCGCCGTCGAAAATTCGACACAGCGAAAAAAAAAATTGTTAAACAATCCCGCTGTCGTTGCTGAAAAAAAATACTACATCTCAACTTGACAAATGAATAATAGTTGTCAACTTGAGATTGAAAAAAAAAAACATTGCAGTAATTCTCAGTGTTCGAAAACGACCGAGAATTACATTTCTACGGAACACATCGAGGACGAAATAAACAATTTAAATTCCCCTCGAATGTAGGGAAATTCTCAAGGTACCTGAAAAAAAACCATTCTTATGATAATAATTATTCATTTATATTGAAAATTTCGTTTTTTCTGATGATCATGCGTCGCACGAGAAACTTTGTTTCAATCCCGTGTCGCAACGCGTTGACTCAGAAGCGAGCGAGACGGCGTCATCGTAGCTCCGTCGTGCGAGTGAGAGAGAAAAAAAAGAATAAACAACAACGAGTTCGCACGGGTGGAGATAAACCGATCGTTCGTTTCGGGCTGACAGCATTGTCCAGCGCGAGAAGAACGCACGAGAACTTGCCATTGCAAAAATATGAATTTTCCATCAGTTTCGGCAATTGATGCTGGATGAAATCTTATATGAATCATATCTTTCCATTCATATTTTGCAAATGAACGGATATTTTCCCGAATTTTCTATAAAAATTTAAAAAATTTTTAAAAATTGCCGATTATATTTTCCTAAGCTGTAATAAAAAAATTTTGCTTCTTAGTTTCCACAATAAAAATCGAGAAAATTTCGGTATCGGTGGCGTGGCCGTAGTAGGGCGTCAGCCATTTTTCGCTGTCCTGACCCCCCGCCCCGCGCCCCTTTACCGATCTTCACGACGGCGAACGGCTCGGCCGGGTTCTCCATGCCGGTGTGTCAGAGCTAACGCCAAACCGACCTCGAAATTGTTTCATAAAAAATCGATTTGCGCGCAATTGACAACGTTTTATTTTATGAAATTTTCAGGTTGTCTTCAGAACAAGTAAACGAAGGGGCTTCCTGTGTCATTGAACTAAAAAACGGAAAACCAAAAATTACATATTCGATTATTCAGCGGTCGTGTATGTATTACTACAACCGTGGATGAGCGGCTGACAGCGACGTTCGGGCGCCGCCGTACAGCAGACGAAATTTTCGTTCGCCGTCGAAAATTCGACACAGCGAAAAAAAAAATTGTTAAACAATCCCGCTGTCGTTGCTGAAAAAAAATACTACATCTCAACTTGACAAATGAATAATAGTTGTCAACTTGAGATTGAAAAAAAAAAACATTGCAGTAATTCTCAGTGTTCGAAAACGACCGAGAATTACATTTCTACGGAACACATCGAGGACGAAATAAAAAATTTATATTCCCCTCGAATGTAGGGAAGTTCTCAAGGTACCTGAAAAAAAACCATTCTTATGATAATAATTATTCATTTATATTGAAAATTTCGTTTTTTCTGATGATCATGCGTCGCACGAGAAACTTTGTTTCAATCCCGTGTCGCAACGCGTTGACTCAGAAGCGAGCGAGACGGCGTCATCGTAGCTCCGTCGTGCGAGTGAGAGAGAAAAAAAAGAATAAACAACAACGAGTTCGCACGGGTGGAGATAAACCGATCGTTCGTTTCGGGCTGACAGCATTGTCCAGCGCGAGAAGAACGCACGAGAACTTGCCATTGCAAAAATATGAATTTTCCATCAGTTTCGGCAATTGATGCTGGATGAAATCTTATATGAATCATATCTTTCCATTCATATTTTGCAAATGAACGGATATTTTCCCGAATTTTCTATAAAAATTTAAAAAATTTTTAAAAATTGCCGATTATATTTTCCTAAGCTGTAATAAAAAAATTTTGCTTCTTAGTTTCCACAATAAAAATCGAGAAAATTTCGGTATCGGTGGCGTGGCCGTAGTAGGGCGTCAGCCATTTTTCGCTGTCCTGACCCCCCGCCCCGCGCCCCTTTACCGATCTTCACGACGGCGAACGGCTCGGCCGGGTTCTCCATGCCGGTGTGTCAGAGCTAACGCCAAACCGACCTCGAAATTGTTTCATAAAAAATCGATTTGCGCGCAATTGACAACGTTTTATTTTATGAAATTTTCAGGTTGTCTTCAGAACAAGTAAACGAAGGGGCTTCCTGTGTCATTGAACTAAAAAACGGAAAACCAAAAATTACATATTCGATTATTCAGCGGTCGTGTATGTATTACTACAATCGTGGATGAGCGGCTGACAGCGACGTTCGGGCGCCGCCGTACAGCAGACGAATTTTTCGTTCGCCGTCGAAAATTCGACACAGCGAAAAAAAATTGTTAAACAATCCCGCTGTCGTTGCTGAAAAAAAATACTACATCTCAACTTGACAAATGAATAATAGTTGTCAACTTGAGATTGAAAAAAAAAAACATTGCAGTAATTCTCAGTGTTCGAAAACGACTGAAAATTACATTTCTACGGAATACATCGAGGACGAAATAAAAAATTTATATTCCCCTCGAATGTAGGGAAATTCTCAAGGTACCTGAAAAAAAACCATTCTTATGATAATAATTATTCATTTATATTGAAAATTTCGTTTTTTCTGATGATCATGCGTCGCACGAGAAACTTTGTTTCAATCCCGTGTCGCAACGCGTTGACTCAGAAGCGAGCGAGACGGCGTCATCGTAGCTCCGTCGTGCGAGTGAGAGAGAAAAAAAAGAATAAACAACAACGAGTTCGCACGGGTGGAGATAAACCGATCGTTCGTTTCGGGCTGACAGCATTGTCCAGCGCGAGAAGAACGCACGAGAACTTGCCATTGCAAAAATATGAATTTTCCATCAGTTTCGGCAATTGATGCTGGATGAAATCTTATATGAATCATATCTTTCCATTCATATTTTGCAAATGAACGGATATTTTCCCGAATTTTCTATAAAAATTTAAAAAATTTTTAAAAATTGCCGATTATATTTTCCTAAGCTGTAATAAAAAAATTTTGCTTCTTAGTTTCCACAATAAAAATCGAGAAAATTTCGGTATCGGTGGCGTGGCCGTAGTAGGGCGTCAGCCATTTTTCGCTGTCCTGACCCCCCGCCCCGCGCCCCTTTACCGATCTTCACGACGGCGAACGGCTCGGCCGGGTTCTCCATGCCGGTGTGTCAGAGCTAACGCCAAACCGACCTCGAAATTGTTTCATAAAAAATCGATTTGCGCGCAATTGACAACGTTTTATTTTATGAAATTTTCAGGTTGTCTTCAGAACAAGTAAACGAAGGGGCTTCCTGTGTCATTGAACTAAAAAACGGAAAACCAAAAATTACATATTCGATTATTCAGCGGTCGTGTATGTATTACTACAACCGTGGATGAGCGGCTGACAGCGACGTTCGGGCGCCGCCGTACAGCAGACGAAATTTTCGTTCGCCGTCGAAAATTCGACACAGCGAAAAAAAAAATTGTTAAACAATCCCGCTGTCGTTGCTGAAAAAAAATACTACATCTCAACTTGACAAATGAATAATAGTTGTCAACTTGAGATTGAAAAAAAAAAACATTGCAGTAATTCTCAGTGTTCGAAAACGACCGAGAATTACATTTCTACGGAACACATCGAGGACGAAATAAACAATTTAAATTCCCCTCGAATGTAGGGAAATTCTCAAGGTACCTGAAAAAAAACCATTCTTATGATAATAATTATTCATTTATATTGAAAATTTCGTTTTTTCTGATGATCATGCGTCGCACGAGAAACTTTGTTTCAATCCCGTGTCGCAACGCGTTGACTCAGAAGCGAGCGAGACGGCGTCATCGTAGCTCCGTCGTGCGAGTGAGAGAGAAAAAAAAGAATAAACAACAACGAGTTCGCACGGGTGGAGATAAACCGATCGTTCGTTTCGGGCTGACAGCATTGTCCAGCGCGAGAAGAACGCACGAGAACTTGCCATTGCAAAAATATGAATTTTCCATCAGTTTCGGCAATTGATGCTGGATGAAATCTTATATGAATCATATCTTTCCATTCATATTTTGCAAATGAACGGATATTTTCCCGAATTTTCTATAAAAATTTAAAAAATTTTTAAAAATTGCCGATTATATTTTCCTAAGCTGTAATAAAAAAATTTTGCTTCTTAGTTTCCACAATAAAAATCGAGAAAATTTCGGTATCGGTGGCGTGGCCGTAGTAGGGCGTCAGCCATTTTTCGCTGTCCTGACCCCCCGCCCCGCGCCCCTTTACCGATCTTCACGACGGCGAACGGCTCGGCCGGGTTCTCCATGCCGGTGTGTCAGAGCTAACGCCAAACCGACCTCGAAATTGTTTCATAAAAAATCGATTTGCGCGCAATTGACAACGTTTTATTTTATGAAATTTTCAGGTTGTCTTCAGAACAAGTAAACGAAGGGGCTTCCTGTGTCATTGAACTAAAAAACGGAAAACCAAAAATTACATATTCGATTATTCAGCGGTCGTGTATGTATTACTACAATCGTGGATGAGCGGCTGACAGCGACGTTCGGGCGCCGCCGTACAGCAGACGAATTTTTCGTTCGCCGTCGAAAATTCGACACAGCGAAAAAAAATTGTTAAACAATCCCGCTGTCGTTGCTGAAAAAAAATACTACATCTCAACTTGACAAATGAATAATAGTTGTCAACTTGAGATTGAAAAAAAAAAACATTGCAGTAATTCTCAGTGTTCGAAAACGACTGAAAATTACATTTCTACGGAATACATCGAGGACGAAATAAAAAATTTATATTCCCCTCGAATGTAGGGAAATTCTCAAGGTACCTGAAAAAAAACCATTCTTATGATAATAATTATTCATTTATATTGAAAATTTCGTTTTTTCTGATGATCATGCGTCGCACGAGAAACTTTGTTTCAATCCCGTGTCGCAACGCGTTGACTCAGAAGCGAGCGAGACGGCGTCATCGTAGCTCCGTCGTGCGAGTGAGAGAGAAAAAAAAGAATAAACAACAACGAGTTCGCACGGGTGGAGATAAACCGATCGTTCGTTTCGGGCTGACAGCATTGTCCAGCGCGAGAAGAACGCACGAGAACTTGCCATTGCAAAAATATGAATTTTCCATCAGTTTCGGCAATTGATGCTGGATGAAATCTTCCATTAATCGCATCGTCATGAATGCATAGAATGTCTCGTTATTAAAAATAAAACTGATGTTCTCCCGCAAATTCTATAAAAATCTGAAAATGAGATCACAATAATTTCGTTTACATTTCCCTAAGCAGTAAAAAAAAAAGATGGCGCGTCAATGTTTCGTCAATAAAAATCGGGTAAATGCACGTATCGGTGGCGTAGGCGTACTATTCAGCTATTTTTTGCTTGTTGATGCCACTACACCTATACCTACGACATATAGATACGGACTTCCAACACTGCGAGAAAAAGTGAAATCCTAATAGAAAGAAAGCAAATAAGGTTGGCTTATTCCTCTCGCACTCACTCTTTCACGAAAAAGAGAGAGAAAAAAAACCTACCAAGTCTCTTATCTTTCCCATACGATTTAACTTTTTCTCGCAGTATTATAGGTCCATCTTTATATGTCAGGTATAAATGTATTGGCATCAACAAGCAAAAAATAGCTGAATAGTACGCCTACGCCACCGATACGTGCAGTTACCCGATTTTTATTGACGAAACATTGACGCGCCATCTTTTTTTTTTACTGCTTAGGGAAATGTAAACGAAATTATTGTGATCTCATTTTCAGATTTTTATAGAATTTGCGGGAGAACATCAGTTTTATTTTTAATAACGAGACATTCTATGCATTCATGACGATGCGATTAATGGAAGATTTCATCCAGCATCAATTGCCCAAACTGATGGAAAATTCATATTTTTGCAATGGCAAGTTGTCGTGCGTTCTTCTCGCGCTGGACAATGCTGTCAGCCCGAAACGAACGATTAGTTTATCTCCACCCGTGCGAACTCGATGTTTCTTATTTTCTCTCTCTGTCACTCGCACGACGGAGCTACGATGACGCTGTCTCGCTCGCTTCTGAGTTCCCGCGTTGCGACACGGGATTGAAGCAAAGTTTCTCGTGCGAAGCACGATCATCAAAAAAACGAAATTCTTAATATTAATGGACAATTATTATCATAGGAATGGTTTTTTTTCAGGTACTATGAGAATTTCCCTACATTTGAGGGGAATATAAATTTTTTATTTCGTCCTCGATGTATTCCGTAGGACGGTAGTTCTCGGTCGTTTTCGAACACTGAGAATTACTGCAATGTTTTTTTTTTTCAATCTCAAGTTGACAACTATTATTCATTTGTCAAGTTGAGATGTAGTATTTTTTTTCAGCAATGACAGCGAGATTGTTGAACAAATTTTTTTCGCTATGTCGAATTTTCGACGGCGAACGAAAAATTCGTCTGCTGTACGGCGGCGCCCGAACGTCTCTGTCAGCTGTGCACTCATCCGCGGTCGTAAGCAATACACACACGACCGCTGAATAATCGAATTTGTAATTTTTGTTTCTGCGTTTTTTTGTTGAATGACACAGGAAGCCCCTTCCTTTACTTGTTCTGAAGACAACCTGAAAATTTCATAAAATAAAACGTTGTCAATTGCGCGCAAATCGATTTTTTATGAATCAATGTCGAGGTCGGTTTGGCGTTAGTTCTGACACACCGGCATGTAGAACTCAGCCGAGCCGTTCGCCGTCGTGAAGATTGGTACTGGGGCGCGGGGTGGGGGGTAAGGACAGCAAAAAATGGCTGACGCCCTACTACGGCTACGCCACCGATATCAAAATTTTCCCGATTTTTATTGTGGAAACAATGATGCAAAATCTTTTTTTTACAGCTTAGGAAAATGTAATCGGCAATTTTTCAAAAATTTTTAGATTTTTATAGAAAATTCGGGAAAATATCCGTTCATTCGCAAAATATGAATGCAAAGATATGAGATTCATGAAAGATTTCATCCAGCATCAATTGCCCAAACTGATGGAAAATTCATATTTTTGCAATGGCAAGTTCTCGTGCGTTCTTCTCGCGCTGGACAATGCTGTCAGCCCGAAACGAACGTTTGGTTTATCTCCACCCGTGCGAACTCGTTGTTGTTTATTCTTTTTTTTCTCTCTCACTCGCACGACGGAACTACGATGACGCTGTCTCGCTCGCTTCTGAGTCCGTGCGTTGCGACACGGGATTGAAACAAAGTTTCTCGTGCGACGCACGATCATCAAAAAAACGAAATTCTCAATATTAATGAATAATTATTATCATAGGAATGGTTTTTTTTCAGGTACTTCGAGAATTTCCCTACATTCGAGGGGAATATAAATTTTTTATTTCGTCCTCGATGTATTCCGTAGGACGGTAGTTCTCGGTCGTTTTCGAACACTGAGAATTACTGCAATGTTTTTTTTTTTCAATCTCAAGTTGACAACTATTATTCATTTGTCAAGTTGAGATGTAGTATTTTTTTTCAGCAACGACAGCGGGATTGTTTAACAAATTTTTTTCGCTGTTTCGAATTTTCGACGGCGAACGAAAAATTCGTCTGCTGTACGGCGGCGCCCGAACGTCGCTGTCAGGCGATCATCCACGGTTGTAGTAATACATACACGACCGCTGAATAATCGAATATGTAATTTTTGGTTTTCCGTTTTTTAGTTCAATGACACAGAAAGCCCCTTCGTTTACTTGTTCTGAAGACAACCTGAAAATTTCATAAAATAAAACGTTGTCAATTGCGCGCAAATCGATTTTTTATGAAACAATTTCGAGGTCGGTTTGGCGTTAGTTCTGACACACCGGCATGGAGAACCCGGCCGAGCCGTTCGCCGTCGTGAAGATCGGTAAAGGGGCGCGGGGCGGGGGGTCAGGACAGCGAAAAATGGCCGACGCCCTACTACGGCCACGCCACCGATATCGAAATTTTCTCGATTTTTATTGTGGAAACTATGAAGCAAAATTTTTTTATTACAGCTTAGGCAAATATAATCGGAAATTTTTTAATATTTTTTAGATTTTTATAGAAAATTCGGAAAAATATCCGTTCATTCGCAAAATATGAATGCAAAGATATGAGTTTCATGAAAGATTTCATCCAGCATCAATTGCCGAAACTGATGGAAAATTCATATTTTTGCAATGGCAAGTTCTCGTGCGTTCTTCTTGCGCTGGACAATGCTGTCAGCCCGAAACGAACGATTGGTTTATCTCCACCCGTGCGAACTCGTTGTTGTTTATTCTTTTTTTTCTCTCTCACTCGCACGACGGAACTACGATGACGCTGTCTCGCTCGCTTCTGAGTCCGTGCGTTGCGACACGGGATTGAAACAAAGTTTCTCGTGCGACGCACGATCATCAAAAAAACGAAATTCTCAATATTAATGAATAATTATTATCATAGGAATGGTTTTTTTTCAGGTACTTCGAGAATTTCCCTACATTCGAGGGGAATATAAATTTTTTATTTCGTCCTCGATGTATTCCGTAGGACGGTAGTTCTCGGTCGTTTTCGAACACTGAGAATTACTGCAATGTTTTTTTTTTTCAATCTCAAGTTGACAACTATTATTCATTTGTCAAGTTGAGATGTAGTATTTTTTTTCAGCAACGACAGCGGGATTGTTTAACAAATTTTTTTCGCTGTTTCGAATTTTCGACGGCGAACGAAAAATTCGTCTGCTGTACGGCGGCGCCCGAACGTCGCTGTCAGGCGATCATCCACGGTTGTAGTAATACATACACGACCGCTGAATAATCGAATATGTAATTTTTGGTTTTCCGTTTTTTAGTTCAATGACACAGAAAGCCCCTTCGTTTACTTGTTCTGAAGACAACCTGAAAATTTCATAAAATAAAACGTTGTCAATTGCGCGCAAATCGATTTTTTATGAAACAATTTCGAGGTCGGTTTGGCGTTAGTTCTGACACACCGGCATGGAGAACCCGGCCGAGCCGTTCGCCGTCGTGAAGATCGGTAAAGGGGCGCGGGGCGGGGGGTCAGGACAGCGAAAAATGGCCGACGCCCTACTACGGCCACGCCACCGATATCGAAATTTTCTCGATTTTTATTGTGGAAACTATGAAGCAAAATTTTTTTATTACAGCTTAGGCAAATATAATCGGAAATTTTTTAATATTTTTTAGATTTTTATAGAAAATTCGGAAAAATATCCGTTCATTCGCAAAATATGAATGCAAAGATATGAGTTTCATGAAAGATTTCATCCAGCATCAATTGCCGAAACTGATGAAAAATTCATATTTTTGCAATGGCAAGTTCTCGTGCGTTCTTCTTGCGCTGGACAATGCTGTCAGCCCGAAACGAACGATTGGTTTATCTCCACCCGTGCGAACTCGTTGTTGTTTATTCTTTTTTTTCTCTCTCACTCGCACGACGGAACTACGATGACGCTGTCTCGCTCGCTTCTGAGTCCGTGCGTTGCGACACGGGATTGAAACAAAGTTTCTCGTGCGACGCACGATCATCAAAAAAACGAAATTCTCAATATTAATGAATAATTATTATCATAGGAATGGTTTTTTTTCAGGTACTTTGAGAATTTCCCTACATTCGAGGGGAATATAAATTTTTTATTTCGTCCTCGATGTATTCCGTAGAAATGTAATTCACGGTCGTTTTCGAACACCGAGAATTACTGCGATGTTTTTGTTTTTCAATCTCAAGTTGACAACTATTATTCATTTGTCAAGTTGAGATGTAGTATTTTTTTTTAGCAATGACAGCGGGATTGTTGAACAAATTTTTTTCGCTGCGTCGAATTTTCGACGGCGAACGAAAAATTCGTCTGCTGTACAGCGGCGCCCGCCTGTCAGCCGCTCATCCACGGTTGTAGTAATACATACACGACCGCTGAATAATCGAATCTGTAATTTTTGTTTCTGAGTTTTTTGGTCGAATGATACAGAAAGCCCCTTCGTTTACTTGTTCTGAAGACAACCTGAAAATTTCATTAAATAAAACGTTGTCATCTGCGCGCAAATCGATTTTTTCTGAAACAATGTCGAGGTCGGTTTGGCGTTAGCTATGACACACCGGCATGAAGAACTCGGCCGAGCCGTTCGCCGTCGCGAACATCGGTATATCGGTCAGGCGGCGGGAGGGAGGGGGTTGAATTACTGCTTGGTTCACTGAATCCACGTTTGTGGCGCTACTGGATGCGTCGTGACCAAGCCTCTGCGTTACCATATTTCCATTGCTACGCGCGAGCGGTGTAAGACCGATCCTATGGTATCTGTTCTGTTTTTTTTTTTTCACCCTATATTCTGGATTTTGTTGGAAAACCAACAGTTTTGATGTTTTAGATTTACCCTCAAAATTTTTCTGAATTCCGAGTGTCCGTTCGCGATCTAACTTAATTATAATTTTTACATGCATAAAAAGGTTACCTACAGCGCTGACGCACGGGCGTGTTTTGGCGCGCACGGTTCTCGCTGCAATCGGAAAAAGTATTTATCTCTACAGTTTGGCTAAATTATCACACCCGCTACATACTGTATTGTTTATTGGATAATTCTCCATACTATCGTTCTTATTGTTTCGGCTTGCGTGCCGTAAGACGGCTACAAACTCTTTTTCACTATTGCAGCTACCAGAATGATAATGCAAAACTGCAATTTTTTTCTTGCTCCACATCATAAATGGCACTGGAAAACCATTCGTTCTGTCGTTCTTTGTCGATCCCCAGAATTTTATTCAAATCCGAGTCCCCGTTCCCGACTTAATGGGATTCAAGTCTAACATAGTAACTTCCTTACCGACGGCGATATGACACATACCCTTAAACGAACTCCGACAGCCTCGCGAACGCTCGAACGAAAATTACGCACACGATTGGCTTTTAAAACGGGCTTTGTAAAATAAAAAATTAATCCCAGACGGTTTTTAAGATTTTTCTCGAGATAAAGCAACAGATGGAATACGTGACTCGTTCGTGGTTATTTCTCCGCTACGGTGAATGCAAATTTAAGATAGAAACCATAAGGCTCCAGCTTGGAAAATCTTACGCGTTGAATAACGCAACACGCGGATATATCTCGTACATATGTGTATGTATATAGCGCATACCTCGTCAAAAATAAAGTTTCCGTCGTGTGCGCGCGGTTATTTTGCCATAAGTCATGGCAAGACCGAATCGGTGGATTAATTAAGAATCCAGGAAGAGAATGAGAGACTCGCTCGTTCGCGATCTTGAGCTGCGAGTTTCGAGCGACCGATTAGGGAGACGACAACCGGATCTCTCGCTGTGTAAAAAAAATAACTGGTTTCACGAATATTTCGTCATTCGATCGGTCGCGATCGAATGGAAATAAATACAAGTCCATTTTGTGAAACTCGGATCGATACATATTTATGAAAGATATTTGAAACGTAGAAAAATTTGATCCGGAAATTCTGATCGAAGTTTGATTTAATAAAAATAATAATTGATGAGAGAAAAAATTGTAATCGTTTGATGGATTCTGGGGGAAGAACGATTATTTGTATTTTTTTTTTCCTGGGATAAATCGTTTTCCGTGTTTTTGCTGCAATAATTTTTGTGCAATCACGATTGAACGACATAATTATCGACGAAGATTTTAATATCCAAGTCCGATAGGTTGTCCGATCTTCGTGAATTATGCAAAAGATTTGATATAAAAAAAATTCTAAGCGATCGTCGATAAGAGGTTGAATAGATTTTTTTTTTTTTCGTTTTATCTTTGAAAAAAACTCGACCAACGAATTGATTCGTGAATGTAATCACGAGTCGTGAAGCTCAATAATTGTGCGTCTGTCAGTCGATTATGTTCGAAGACGGAGGACGGATAGTCGTTGATGGCCGTGGTAATGTCAGATGTATAATCGAATCGTTAGAAATTATGCGAAAATTCTTTGCCCAACGGTCTTTCGAATAGCTTGAGACATCAAAACAAGTTTGAACCACGCGATAATTGTTTTTTTGTGTGTTTTTTCCAAGCGCTAAAATCTCGACGAAGTTGTGGATGGATGATTTTTTTTAGAACCTTTTTTTTCGAATGTCGAATCCTGGTATTAATAATAAATGTGTTAAGTTTATTATTATATATAATTATTATTATTATATTATTGTTTATGTTTAATAATAATAATAATAATAATAATTATTATTATTATCATATAATAAACATAATAATAATAATAATAATTAATATTATTATTATCATTATTATTATTATTATTATTATATATAATAAACACAAACTACAAAATAATAATAAACTTAACACACTTAGAATAACATAAAATCTAATATGGATAAACGTAAAAGTTAGTATACAATGTACATAAAAAATAATAATAAAATATGAATCCAAAGAATATAAGCTTCAAAAATCCAAATAAAAACATAAAAATAAAATTAGCTTTCAGAACAACAAAAAGACAGAGAGAGAGAGAGAGAGAGCTAAAGAGTGAGATACTATCCAAGACACAGAACGGAAGAGGAAGAAAGCTACTACGAAAGTCAGAAACAGAGAGCAAGATTCTATGGGAATACAGAGAAACTACAGAAGCTAGAGAGAGATTCCATCGAGTAGAGAAACGAAGCGCGGGACCACGCGGGACTCCATGAAAGAGAAGTCTACGAAATCAGGAGATGGTGCGAGTCGTACAACACATGAGAGAGCGCAACGGCGAGAGAGAGGAGAGGAGGGAAAGAGAGATAAATAACCTGAAAAGAGAGGAGTATCCGTATGCGCACAGGTTGCCAAGCAGGAGCTCACCATAGTCCGGATTGTAGTATAGTAGTTACTACCTATGTACCATGTATAGCGTGTGTATACACGCGCATTCCTGACTGACTCTGGGCGTCGCTGTGGTCGTACCCGGCCACGATGACTCCTTCGCCGCTCGACGAGCGAGTAAAAGACGGAGAAAAAGCAAAAGAGCGAGAGAAATAACCCAAAGAAAGAGAGAGAGAGAGAGAGAGAGAGAGAGAGAGAGAGAGAGAGAGAGAGAGAGAGAGAGAGAAAGAGAGAGAAAAAGAGATAGAGAGAGAAAAAGAGAGAGACAGAGAGGAAAAGAGAGAAAGAGAGAGAGAGAGAGAGAGAAAAAGAGAGAAAGAGAGAGAGAGAGAGAGAAATAGAAATATGTAATAGAAAGAGAGGGATAAAAATAAAAAGAAAGGGACAGAGATAGAAATAAAGAGAAAGAGAGAAAGAGAGAGAGAGAGAGAGAGAGAGAGAGAGAGAGAGAAAGAGAGAGAAAGGGAGAAAGAGAAATAGAAATATGTAATAGAAAGAGAGAGATAAAAATAAAAACAAAGGGACAGAGATAGAAATAAAGAGAAAGAGAGAAAGAGAGGGAGAGGGAGAGAGAGAGAGAAAGCCAGTGCAATACATGCCCATCGCCGCGTATAACATATATATCTCAGTATCACGAGATGATGGTGGCGAGCGGCTTCCACCTGTTGGAAAGCGCGTCCGTAAGCCACGTACTGCAAAGTTTTTCCGTCCCTTTTCCCGTCCCCCCTCCCCGTCCTCAATCGGTCTTCGTTCGCGTAAACGATCGAGCCGTCCCTGCCGGTCGTCAGCGACGACGGCGGGGACGAGAGAAGGACGTGGACCACTCCGCAGCGCGGAGAGGAAGAGGGAGAGGTGGAGGAAAGGATGAAAGGAATCGAGCGCCAAGTCGAGATCGACTTCGTCGAGCACGCCGCCGTCCCGGTTGCAGACCGGTCCTGAGGGAAGTCGTCACTGTTCGGGCATTGCTGCTGCTGATGCTTACGTTGGCTTTCGTTCGGTTTCGACCTTTTCGGTTTTTCTCTGAGGGAAATTTGTAACCCGTGTTGGGGGGTTGTTTTTTTTTTTTTTAATGGAAAACGCGAGTCAAATTTTGTTTTGTGGAATAAGCTTGACTGGGGGACGGGATATTGGATTCGATGGGGTCATTGCAGCGCGTAGTGGGAAGGTTCGTTTTGCACCAACGAACCGATTCAATATGGCAGGTGCGGCCGTGCGAGATCGCTCGATGGAAACCGAGAATTTCGAATCATTGCAGGCTATTGAATGACAATGCAACGAATATCGTTTTTCATTGAGCTGTGATGATAGTCATAATAATGATAGGAATAATAATTCGAGGTTGAATTCGTGAAACACTCGTCGGCGAATGAACTCGTGAATTAAGTGAATTGATTGATTCAATAATAATAAGTGACTAATCAATTATCAATTATTATTACTTATAATTGAAATCATATATTAATGGGAATTAGGAATGATTATTTGCAGGCCCCCGACCCCGATTTGGGATTATTATTAGGATTTATTATTTATTTGAATTAGGACAATTGATAATAATAATATCAGTAATACAATATAAGTATAATAATAAAATATAATAATAATAATTATATTATTATTATTATAATTATTATTAATAACGGAAATAATGATAAAAATAATAGTTATTATTATTATTATTATTATTATTATATTATGTTACTGATATTATTATTATTATTATTATCAATTAGGAAAAATACTAATCATAATAATAATAATTATTATTATAAATCATCCTAATTCAACAATAATTATCATCAAAACTATAATAATTAAAGTAGTTATTAATAATATCAACTCAATTATCAATTGATTGATTATTTATTGGTATTTGATCAATCAATAAATTAATAACAATAATATTGATAATTATTGTTATTTCTCTGTATCTATAATAATAACAAAAATAATAATAATAATAATAATAATAATTATGTATCATATATTATCTCAATTCCGAGGGCTGAGTTTGAGGCACATTAGTTGTCGAATAAATTCAAGAATTAACTGAATTAATTGATTAGATAACAATAGCCAATAAATTATCAAGTTAATATTATCAATTACTATCACAGCTATAATATTTTTTATGATCATTATCATTATTGATATCGAATTAATAAGAATAATAATAATAATAATAATGTGCGAAGGCGTTTCGAAGGCCTTCGCATCGTCGAGATTTAAGACTGGTTTGACTCACCGTCGTGACGAGTTCCATTATTGAGATATTTCTCGTGCAAACCCGCCCATGGACTGCACACGAACCGACGACGGCTCGATGACACAAACACAATTTCTTCGATCGTTAGATCGACGATCTTCTCTCGCACTTTTAAACCCGAACGGCTTACAAAAATGTCACTCGCGATGTGTTTTGACACCTCGTATCTCAAACCACCAGGAGAAAAGAAAAACCGCCCGGGCTGACGAAAAAAGGGGGGGGGGGGATAAGCAAAACAATCAACCGGAGTGAATAAAATAACGCTCCAAACCAACCAGATCCCTCATTTACCCCACAAATTCCTCCCTCTCCTATACAATTCCGTCCTACACATCAATTCGCACCCTCCACCGTACAATTCTTCTTCGTCAACGTCAATAAAAACCTAAATTCACATATTTCTCCCCCTTCCTCCTTCCCTCTCTTCACCTCACGTTCACCGACACTTTTCGTAGCACCCAAAAATCTATGACGTCACGCGAATCCTTGCAACAATTTCGTTTTCTCGATCTTTCCACGTCTTCTCAACTTCCCGATCGTTTGATTTCCCGCATCAAAAATCGGCGTTGACGCTCGCGCGTTAGAGAACAACCCGAGATACCGGATGTCGTCCTGGTTGCAACGAAGAAATACGAGTCAATGAAATTGTACGAAGAACGATGGAGGAAGAAGATGAGCGCGGAATCGCTGGTGCACGGTGGCAACGACGAAGAGTTGCAACGACGAAGAGCAGCAACGTAGCTGCAGCAGGAGCGGCACCAGGAGGAACAACGGCAAGATCAACGGCGTACGGAGGCCTGGCCAGCGGCGTTCGCCGAAGCAACATAACTGGACAACGTTTGGTAGGGGAACGATTGAACCGCGAAAGAAGTTGCGGGGAGGAGAGAAGGGGGAGGAAGGCGGAGGGTTTGCCGCAGCGGATTGTCGAGGAGTGGAGAACCGAACCGAGCGGACCCGAGGAAACGTCCTGAGGTGGTGGAGTCGCGGTCGTGGGTAGACGACGAGGTGTACAGGTAGGTTGCCGATGTCCAGGTGTGCGGTGGAGAAGGTGGAAGAGACGGTGGAGGAAGGGGGATGGAGGGGGGAAGGGCGTAGGTGGTCCCGGGGCCCTGGGACGAATCTCGTACGGCCCTGGACGCTCACCTGACGCCCCACCATTTTCTTGAAGGTGGTTTACGCCGGTTGGCGTTGGATTTAATTCGTTTCGCAGGTTGGAAGGGGATTGTTGTGGTGTTTTTTGGGGTTTTGGGGGTTGGTTGGGATGAGGGGTGGGGACGGATTGGGTAGAGATAATAATAAATTATTCCTATTCAATAAATAAAATAAATAAATAAAGCAAAGAAGGAACAAAGCAACTAAAATTGAAAAATAAATAAAACAAAGCGAAAAAAATAAAAGAATAAAGGAAACATAGCGAGAAAGGGAATATAAAACGCGTAGTCCCATTAAATCCCCAATCAATGAGAAATAAAGAAATAAAATAAATGAAACAAAGCAAAAAAGTAACATAAAAAAACAAAGCGAAAATAAAATTGAAAAATAAATAAATAAAACAAAAGCTGAAGAAATTTTTAAAAACACAAAAAACAAATCGAAAGAGAGAATAAAAAACGCGTAGTCGCATTAAATTCCCAATAAATGAGAAATAAATGAATAAAACAAATAAAACAAAACAAAAAAAAATTCGAAAAATAAATAAAACAAATAAAGAAAAAATTCGAAAAATAAATAAAACAGCGAAGAAAATAAAAAAAAATAAAGAAAACAAAGCGAAAAAGAAGAATAAAAAAACGCGTAGTCGCGTGTTGTTGAGGCCGTTGAAGAGAGAATCGATAATGTAAAACCGGCCATTATCGGGGGATCGGATAAAGCTCGGAGGGCCCAGGAAGTAGCGAGGATAATCTCGCTCGTGGGGGCGAATATCCTAAGCGCGGTGTTTGCCGCGTTTCGTCATGGTGGTAGTAGTAATGGTAGTAGTAACATCGGCTTCGGGGCTCCTCACGAGCGTTATAGCGTTCGGAATTCCGCGGGAATACGTGATACGCGATACGATCTTCGATTAAAATACGTATATATGTGTACATCGGCTATACGGATCCGCGGAACGTATAAAGTCGGCCCGAATGGCGGCTTGTAATACGTGGCGGAAGTGTTCGTACACGAACGTACGAACGTACGTAACGCCGGTGGAAAGCGGACCGAGCGAAACTGTTATAGTTTGCGGAATGAATGAATGAATGAATATGAAATAAGTTTGTTGGGCTGTTGGGGAGGGAGAGAAGGACGGGGATAAGAACGTCGGATATGTGCGGCCATGTTTCCGATGATAAAGGAACTGCGGGGTTTTTTTGATAAGAGGAAAGGCCGAATAGAGGCCCGTCTATGGGGGTGTGCAGGGTTTTTCTTTTCCAGGTGGAAACCGATGGGTTTTTTAATTATTTCTCTTTGGGGGGGACCTCGATTCTTCCGAAATTTACTGGAATTGGTTCTTGGATTGCTTCGCAATGAAAAATTGCTGACGTAAATAATTCTCGCCTCGCAATTATTATTTGGCTCTTATCGAGCCAAATTATATTTTTAATTTTTAATTTTTTGAGACAATAAGAATCATTTTTCATTATATACTATTCCATTTTATACCATTTTTTATTTTTTATACTATTGGCGCGAAATTAGAATTGAAAATATCTGATTATTGATTGAAGAAATAAAAAAATATAGATATAAATAAATAGAACCTAACCGATTTCAAATATAATAGAAATAGAATAATAATTAATTTCTCGACAATTACTCGGTCGATTTATTTCAAACTAAGCATGATCAATCTGTCGATTCTGAATCTCGATGATATAATTTTTTCAGAATTTACGGCGATTTAGTTCCATTCGTTTTGCAACCAATAACGTCTGTAGAAGCTGTTTTCCCATAAGCGAGCGTGTTAAATTCATGCATTTATAAGTACTGAATTATGTAGTGGAAAATTCTGAAATAATTCATGTATTATTCTATCCAAAACTGTCATTCCTCAAGTTTCAAGAACTCCGGCGATTTTTTATATCCATCCAGTAAGGATTCTAAGCCCTATATGGCTTCTATTTAGGTGCCACATGAGAACTTTAAGGAGACAAAACCTAATTACCAAGGCCATGGGCTTCTTATCGGAAAAACTCGGCAAATTGCGTCGTTCTCACCGAGACCCGGTGTTGATGGGGGCCACGTGAGATATTCGTCGGCATTGTTTCGACCCAGTGGCATTTCCGTGAAGAGTTTGAGGGTTTTCGACCGTTGCGTTCTCGGCGTTGACGATGGGAATTCGTCCAATTTTGTTTTTAGGGTTTCGCAGCCATCTGGAAACCCTTATGGTTCCCCTTATGGGAACGGTCTGTCCGTTCGTCCGTCTGTCTTTCCGTATGTCGAAGCCTTCCTATCCTATCACTTATATATCTATCATTAAGATGAAATTTGGTGTACGAACGAAGGTTGATTACTTAAGAACAGAAATAATAACGTTTTTTAAAACGTAATGTTTTTTTATTTCCCTCCCATAGATTAAAACGTGCATTTAAAATTTTTTTCCACTTACCCCATTGAGTGGGGAATCTTTAAAATAAAAATTTTCCAAGCTGCGACAAGAATTGTTTCTGAAGCTTTCGGTTTTAACGCTTCAGTCACGAGATATTTGCTATCAAAGTCGTTATCAGATCGCCCCCTCTAATTTCTCCAACTTTAATTCATAAACTATCGATGCAAAAAATCTGAAAAAATTGCAGAATGTATCTTTTGATTGGTACTTTCAATGAAAATTATAACAAAAACCAAAGTTAAGATTGTTGATGAAAAAATCAATAAATAATTATTTTTCAGAAGCAAGCAAACGTTTTAAGAATGAAGCTAAATAGCTCTTGAGACGTATTTTAAGAAGTTGAAGGGAATTTTAGTGAGAATGTCTAAGAAACTTGATCATGTGCGTGCCCAACACGCTGTTGGCCGGTTTTTTTTTTTTAATGAGTGCTGAGTAACGGTTCGATGTGCACAAGGTTAATAAAAACGAGAAATAAGAATGAGAACTATCAACCCTCAACGGTCATGCTTCGGTGGAATTTCGTAACGGGCAGAGAAGATCCTTTCGACCCTAAGCACTACAGGTTATACTTTAAATTAGGGTTTTCGATGGAAAATTATTTATTAATCAGTAATTAACTTATTAGTGAATTTATTTATTGTTTATTTATTCGATGTAACATTTTCGTATAATATGAAAATACGTCAAAGTATTTTTTGAGTCCTTCAAAAATACGAACAATTGAGTTATTACAATAAAAAATATGATTTTGGTTCAATGTAAAAAAAATTTAATTTATTCAGGTTATTCCCGTGAATTTTTTTACTGTTTATTGAAAATTGTTTATTTATTCAATGTAAAATTATCGTTTTTAATATGAAAATACGTCAAAGTATTTTTTGAGTCCTCAAAAAATACGAACATTTGATTTATTATAATAAAAATTACGATTTTAGGTTATTTAAAAAAGAATTTTTAAAAACTTGGAAACAATGATTTTTTAAATAAAAAAATTAATAATTTCTTCAATTTTGAATATTGTTTCAAAATATTTCAGGTATATCCTGTTAAGATGCTCTACTTCAAGATCAAAATTTTCCCTCTAGTGCCCGCTTCCAAAAGTATATTAATTTCAAACTACGAAAGTGTAACAATTCTGAACAAGAAAAAAAAGTCGCCTAAATTATAAACACAACACAAATTATTTTCATCACTCTTGCAATTTCCACGCAAATTCAAACGCTGAAATTACGTGGGGTCCCCCAGACCCCGAGTAACCGTCAAGTCTTCAATAATAATAACAACAATAAAACAAAAGTAATGATAAGGATGCAAACAAAAGAGGGAAAGAGGAATGCAGTGAAAAAGAGAGCGAAATCTCGAAGAAACTCTCGACACACCCAACGTATATGGTAATAATAACGTTCATCGATATTCCCCTCTCAGCCCATACCTAAATAATGATACACCATTACTGGTTCATGGTGAATTAAACATTGTAGAACAGCACGCAGCTTCTCTTCCATGTCTCGTCACGATATATCCTCTCAAAGAACGCACGAATTTTCTCCGGCCGAGACGCGAACAAAAAAAAAATAAACAAACAAAAACTATAAGAGTTAAAAAATTTAAAAAAAAAACAAAGACGGTCGTATTCTCGATCGTTGATTGGCGATCGACTGCACAAAACTGCACGACCGCACGGAAACTAACATGCAACCCGACACTCTTGAAGATTTCTCGTCCGGCGATATCACGTCTAATAGGCCAGCTTTCGATGTTCAAACATAAACTGCTCCTATTTCATTTACGGTCGTGCGTTGAATCGAGCTGCTTGTCAAATACCAGAAGGATTTATGGCTGACCGGATCAATGAAATGGATCTGGATCAATCCATCGCGATCGTGTTGAGCATTGAAATATTTTGAAAATTGGGTTTGTGTGCTTGTTTGTTTTTTGTTTTGGCTCAGAATTTTTTCCGTTCCATATCGATGTTCTAATTAAGTATTAAATATTAGATATTGATGGAATATTGATAATTATATATGTATTAATTAATATTTAATAGTATAATACTTTATAATGTTATTAGTATTCTGTTTGGTTTTGATTCAATCATTTTCTTGATTATTCAAAACTATTATTTGATTTTTTAATATTTTATTTATATGTAATTTAAAGATTATTCTGAATTGCAATTATTCGAATATATTATTACTAATTACATATTTATTATTATTATTATTATTATTTTCTTATTGCAATTTTCAATTATTGTAAATCATATCAGTCTGCTATAGTGACGGAAATTTACTCCAAATGATAACAAATAACGGTAGGATTTTTTTGATTGTTGGGATATTCAATAAATCTTGAATATTATTCAAATATCAATAATCATGCATTAATCAATATTTAACATTTATACTGTCATCAGTATTAGTTGTTTCATTCTGATTGAGTCATTTTTCGATTATTCGAAACTATTACACCAATGTCTGATAGTGACAAAAATTTGTTCCAAACTATTATAATTAAAGATGATAAAATATAATTCGAGGGTTTTTTCATGCATTAGAACTTTTTTTCAAATTATGCGCATTTATCTTCAGAGATTAAATATATTGTTATAGTTGCGCTGTAATTTCTCTAAGGCGCTTCACGTTATTATTCTCGTTTCCCACAAATCCGTAGGAGGCCCACAGCGATAAACCATTGGTTTATTGACGATCGTGATCGTCGGCGTTGAATCTGCGTCGATTATGGGCAGGATCATCGCTGCATCCAACGTTCCACGGATTACATAATTTCTCTTTGCAATTGGGGTCAATCGTATTGCGTACGAATCTCATAAATAAATTGTACGTTGTACTCGACATAAGTAAATATGATGTATATTCGCAGTCGGTCCAGCTCGGTCGATCTTTCTTTTTGCCGAACGCGAGAAGAGATCGGAGCTAAGCTATTTATACGGATTCCAAGGTGTTTCATTAGCCGACGAGAGAGACGGCAACAACAATAGACATTTTTGTTCGACGTACCGACGAATGACAAAGCAGAATTCTGCACAGATGTCCGATTTTTGAAGACGATGTTCTATAACTCGGATTTGCGGAAAATTCGTCTAGAAACAATTCGTCTAAAGCAGTTCCATCAATGTCAAAAAAAAAACAACTGGTCTGAAAACAATTTGTCCAAACCAATTCGGCTAAAACAATTCTTCTAATAACAATTCGTCTTAAAACCAATTGGTCTAAAAACAATTCGTCTAAAACAATTCGTCTAGTAACAATTCGTCTAATGACAATTCGTCGAATAACAATTGGTCTAAAGCTATTCTCCTAAAGCAATTCGTCTGAAATAATTTGTCTAATAACAATTCGTCTAGAATTTGTTATCTAGATGAATTATTATGCATCTAGAATAATTCTTCTAAAACAATTCGCCCAATAACAATTCATCTAGAACAATTCTTCTAAAACAATTCGTCCAATAACAATTCGTCAAAACGAAACGGAGAAAAAAAACATGATTTCGTAATGAAGAAAAGAAGAACTGAAAATAACCCTAAAGAAGAACCTAAAAATCCAAATAAAACCCCAGGGTTCGCCAAAAATTAATGTTCTTTCTCTGAGGAATAACGAATTGTTATTAAACGAATTGCTATTACACGAAATGTTATTAGACAAATTGTTTTAGACGAATGGTTTTAGACTAATTGTTTTAAACGAATTGTTCTAGACGAATTCTTATCAGACAAATTGTTTTAGATGAATTGTTTTTAACGCATTGTTCTCGACGAATTGTTATCAGACGAATTGTTTTAAACGAATTGTTCTAGACGAATTGTTATCTCACGAATATTCATTTTAGATGAATTGTTGTTAGACTAATTGTTCTAGACGAATCGTCTTAGACGAATTGTTATTAGACGAATTACTGTTAGACGAATTGTTATTAGACGAATTACTGTTAGACGAATTGTTTTTAGACGAATTGTTATTAGCCGAATTGTTTTAGACGAATTTTGACCGGGCCGCCACGAGTGCAAGTGAGGGAGACGAGTAGATAATAAAAAAAAATTACAAAATATGATCCGTCGGTAATGCAGCACCGGCGACCCACGTGCTCATTTCGCACGCATTCGGTTTCGTCGTTCCAGCTTCGTTGGAAAGAATGTATACAAGTTGAATACATTTAATTACCGAACAATGGCCAAAGTAATGGATTTGGTGAATGCGCTTGACGCAAACGCGAAGGATTACGACAATTTTCTCGAAGATTTATTGTCCGTCAACGACGATTTGCCGTCCAACGTCGACGAGGTTAGATTTCAATCGCTACATAACCTCACTTTGGTGTCGGGCAGCCCTCAAGTACATTTGTATTTGAAGTACCGAATAAATACCGAGTACAAAAGTATTTTGGACTTACCAAATGTAAAAGTTGAAAGTAAATTCGTATTTTGGACTTGTCAAACCTGCAAGTACAAAGTACATTGTTTACTTGGCGAGCGAAACGATTCTAAGTTCGTCTGTATTCGATATTATTATTGTACCGGAAGTACAGTTAATTATATTAATTGTTAATTTCCATGTTATATCAATCGTTACGTTCCATTCTATGCAATTTTGAATTATACCGTATACCGCAAATAAACTCCTCGACAAATCCGCAGCTCGGAAACTCGAAGAGGTAAAACAATACAAAATAAAAACGGTGGAAAAAAATTTAAATGGAAATTAGAATAGAAATGTTCGAAGCTACGACACGACGCCGTGTGTGAAATAGTTTTGTTTTCATTTTCAATTTTTATTATATTGTTCTATATAAATCGCTGTATGTAGTTTTTAGTATTTTTTTATTGCCGAGATTCGAATACCAAGCAGAAATATACTTTGTAATTGATGCGCAAAAGAATAACGCGGTACGTCTGTAATCAAAGCTTTGTCGAATAAAAAATACTTTATACTTTTATACTATTCTATCACCGTTACCGAGTAATAATTCGCTGAATCTAAAAACGTCACACTCCGATCGTTCAGGTCAATAGCTTGCAAAATGCGATTATATCGCACGTAAATTCTCGATTGAACCAATCGGCGACTCGTCACGACGGACTCAAACTCCTGTCGCACCTGCTGCCGAAATGTTCCAAGGACGCTTTGACCAAATACGCAGTCCTGTGGATCACAAAAGCCAGTCAGACGTTGGAAAACAGCCGAAGCAACCAAGGAGAAACTACCTTGGCTTGCAAGGTTCTCGCCAAGCTGGTTACTCTGTGCAAAGACGTTACGGAATTGCAGAAACACGTTTCCATGCAAACCGTCAAGCAACTGGTTTTGGCTGTTTTCAATCTGGAAACTGACAGAAGGTGCGGCGCTGCTTTTTATTTGATCGCCGCGATATTGTATCATTACAAAGAACCCAGCGAACGTTTGCAGGTTGGTGATTGGTTTTTTTTTTGTTACTTGTAAGAAGCTTTGTTGCTGTGGGAAATAAGTTTTTTACATGTTTGCGTCACGAGTATGAGAATTAATCATTGTTAATATTATTATTATCATCATTGACTTTATTATTGTTATTATTGTTGTTGTTGTTGTTATTATTAGTATTATTATTTCCGTGAAAATAATACGGGAATGATTATAAGAATTGAATAACAAAAATAATAATGATTGAAGAAAAAAATTGACAAAAATAAAAGAAGAATAATTGATAATTATAATAATTAATAATCTTCAGTAGCAAGTAGTATAATAATAATTAATCATTTATTATTATTATTATTATTATTATTATTATTAATAATAATAATTAAATTAATAATTAATAATTATTAATAATCATTAATAATTAAATTAATTATTAATATTATTATTATCATTATTTTTATTTTTATTATTATTATTATTATTATTATTATTATTATTATTATTATTATTATTATTATTATTATTACTTAAAGAATTTTGAGAATATATAATTATTATAAGAATTGAATAAAATAAATAATAATGATTAAAGGAAAAACTTTATAAAATTGAAGGAGCAATAGTCGATCATTATAATAATCAATAATCGTCAGTAGCAAATAGTGTAATTATTAATTATTTATTATTATAAGTTATTTATTATCATTATTATTATTATTATTATTGGGTTATTTATCTAATTGTTGGCAGGAAAATTAACGGATTTTCATGATTTTTTTTCTGCCATGTTAATATAATCGTATTGGAATACGCTATACAGTATAAATTACAACACATACTGAGCCACTTATATGTTGTAATTTATACTGTATAGGGTATTCCAATAAAATAATGCAAAGCCAAAAATAATCATGAAAATTCCTCAATTTCCCTGCAACAATCTACGTATAACCCCTTAAATAATTGTGCTAAACATTCCTGAAACTTTACATCTCAGACCTCTATCCGGAAGATGATTTTGCCTCTCATCGACTCGGATCAGAAAACTCTGGTCAACGCCGGAGCAAATTGTTACACTCTTCTAGCCAGAGCGACTGAACGTTCTTTCAAGCCTCCACCGAATAAACCCACCTACACCGGTTGGGTATACAGCCAGGCGCTGCTGTGCAACAGTCTGCACGCTATTATGGACGATTTGTTCGCTGGCATGGTCGAACTCGAGGCCGCTGACGTTTGGGAGAAGCTAGAATTGCAAGAAATTTCTAGAGACAATGTTATGGAATATTATTGCGCACTCGAAAGAAGATTCGGAAATTTGTGCAATTATTTGTCGACTATGCTGCGGTAATTATGGATATTTTTGTTTTTATAGAAATTTAGGCGAAGTCTCAGGTGTTTTTTCGTGAATTTTTTTATTTGATTTGATTTGAATTCGATTTTTTGAAAAAATTGCAGGGGTTGTGCTGGAAGAAATTCGGTTTCGCCGAACGATATTCTGCAGGTTTTGTGCAGAGGATTGGCGGTAACTCCGGGAAACTTGACGAGCTTTGATTCGTTCAAGAGGCAAATGCTTTGCTTCATTCTGCCGAAGCTGCACGTCAGCCTTTTCACGGTTCTGAACGCGTTTATCGATGGGTATGTACGATTATTTATCGAAAGGAATTATTTTATTACGAAATATTTTTTTTTGTAATACAAAATTCGAAGATTGTTTGTTATTTATAAAATTCCGAAAAATGGGAATAATTATATTATTACGTATTATAATATAATATGACATTTTTATTTTTATTGTAACGTTTGTTGTGAAAATATTAAATTGGAAAGCAGTGGAATAATCAATATTCGTTTTTGATCTCATTATTTTATTATTCTATATTATAATTATATTGTGATGATTATTATGAGAATACAAATTGGGAAAAAATGTTGTAATTATAATTATCATTCGTTTTTTATCTCATTATTATATTATTATATATGATTATTGTATTATGTTCTTCATTATAATAAAATTATTTTGAAAAATGAGAATAATTATATGATTACGTATTAAAATAGAATATTAATGTCTTCACCTTAATGTTTATTATAACGTTAATTATAAAAATATTAAATTGGGAAATAATGGAATAATCAATATTATTATTCGGTTTTCATTCCATTATTATATTATTCTATATTATTATATTGTGTTCTTTATTGTTATATTAAAAATTCGGGGAAATTGTAATAATTATAACTATTATTCGTTTTTTATGTCATTATCTATTATTATTATTATATTATGTTCTTCATTATAAGAAAAAAAACTTGTACAAATTAATTATAATCGATATTGTTACAGATTTTTTATATTATTATAATAATTGCAGATTCAAACAAGAACTCGTACCTTTCGCAATCACGATATTGCAGCTGTACCAGCAAACCCTGAAATGGACCGACAAGACTGGCGAAAATCAAACGACCATAAGCGGCGCTAAACCGTTCAAAAACGTCAGAATAGCCGTATATAAAAGTCTAACAATGTGGTTGTCGTGTCTCGGCGCGCTTTCCGGCATAGAAATTGTTTCCGACGAATTTCTTCCACACATTCTGAAGGATATAACACCCGAGAAAGAACGCGTACTTCTAACGGTAAGCATAAAAAATTCAGTAATCGCAGATTCAAAGGTTTAAAAATGACTAATATTAGATTTTGTATTATTTTTTTTCCCGCAATTTCAGGATTTGTTGGGTAAAGTTTATATATGATTGGTTCCATAAACTATAGGCATCGGTCCGGGTGACCCCCCCTCAGATTCTTTTCAAATTTTTTTGGGATGTAGTCCTTGATGACCTATATGTGCCTGAATTTTTTCAGATTTTTTCCTCCATTATTTCGGCTGTAGTAATTAAGGGCATTTCCTGACATTTCCGTTTTTTTTTTTTTTCAATCTAATTTCATAGTAATGTATCGCAAAATGAAAATTACACTCAGAATGCATTTCTATGTGAAATTGTCTCAACTTTTTGAAAAAAATATTGATTCTCAGTTTGGACTAACGCAAAACTCTCAAAATTGACCTTTAATAATAAAAAGCTATTTTTCGGCCATTGCGCATGTCTGAAATTTTTTTTCAATATTTTTTTCAGAAAGCTGAGAAAATTTCACATATAATACGTCAAATTCACGTTGGGATGTCTGTAAAAACTGCCAGAATCGATGAAAGTTCAAAAATTCAATGATAAGCCAAATTTTATTTTCTCCCTTCAAAATGTATAAATTCTCCTTCAATCCTCTTGAGCTATCGATCATTTTGAATTTTTGTCTTTTAGATAGAAATGCAATGTCTTGACTACTCCCAATATCCTGCAGTGAAAGAAAGTTATACGATTATTTATACAATGAAATCAAAAATAGGCCTGCAACGTTTCTTGAAAATATTTCTTTAATTGCAAAATAGTTTTTATTTGTTTTTAAAAACTTGAATAATAGAAAAATTCGAAAAATTCGACACAGGCCTTACAATAGCGGAACCTAAGTTATTGCTAATTGGCGTAACTGTCTCAAACACGATTTCGTTATGGTTCATTTATTTCAAGTCGAATTGGTAGCTTACTTAAATAAAAAATTTCATGTGGTAAAAAGAATTCACTACTTCAGTGATGGAGCGCCGCAGCAATTTAAAAATAAAAACGCATTTACAAATTTATGTTATCATGAAAATGATTTCGATATTGAGGCTGATTGGCATTTTTTCGCGACCGCGCATGGCAAAGGACCGTGTGATGGTTTGGGAGGGGCCATTATGCGAAATGCAAGAAAAAGGTCGTTGCAGATGGACCCAGACGAACACATTCTCACACCATACGATTTGTTTGAGAGGACAAATCAAAGTCTGCCAAATATCGACGTTGTGTTCGTTGAGGGGACGAAATATTTTGAATTAAAGCCAACGTTAGATGAACGAGCATCTCACTCGAAATCAATCAAAGGGACCCGATCAATTCACAACATTACGCCAATTAGCAATAACTTAGGCTCCGCTATTGTAAGGCCTGTGTCGAATTCTTCAAATTTTTCTATTGTTCAAGTTTTTAAAAACGAATAAAAACTATTTCGCAATTAAAGAAATATTTTCAAGAAATGTTAAGGCCTATTTTTGATTTCATTCTATAAATAATCGTATAACTTTCTTTCACTGCAGAATATTGGGAGTAGTCGAGACATTGCATTTCTATCTAAAAGACAAAAATTTAAAATGATCGATAGCTCAAGAGGATTGAAGGAGAATTTATACATTTTGAAGGGAGAAAATAAAATTTGGTTTATCATTGAATTTTTGAACTTTCATCGATTCTAGCAGTTTTTACAGACATCCCAACGTGAATTTGACGTATCATATGTGAAATTTTCTCAGCTTTCTGAAAAAAATATTGAAAAAAAATTTCAGACATGCGCAATGGCCGAAAAATAGCTTTTTATTATTAAAGGTCGATTTTGAGAGTTTTGCGTTAGTCCAAACTGAGAATCAATATTTTTTTCAAAAAGTTGAGACAATTTCACATAGAAATGCATTCTGAATGTAATTTTCATTTTGCGATACAATACTATGAAATTAGATTGAAAAAAAAAAAAACGGAAATGTCAGGAAATGCCCTTAATTACTACAGCCGAAATAATGGAGGAAAAAATCTGAAAAAATTCAGGCACATATAGGTCATCAAGGACTACATCCCAAAAAAATTTGAAAAGAATCTGAGGGGGGGTCACCCGGACCGATGCCTATAGTTTATGGAACCAATCATATGCATTCGCAAGTTCTTTTCTTGCTCTACAAACCTATCTGCTTCGATTTCTCGAATCAATTGATTTTAATCAATTTTCAGGCTTTCGAATTAGAAGTTTTGGGAGATCAAATTTCAAATTAATTTTTTTGCCTCTTGCAATTTTTATTTCAAAAGCCTGGAAATTGATTATAATTAATTAATTCGAAAAATCGAAGCCGATAAGTTTGTAGAGCCAGAAAAGAACTTGTGAATGCACACAATATACTCCACCTAAAATATCACAAAATAGCGGAAAAAAAAATAAAATACAAAAAACGCTGGGAATTTATTACACAACTTGACAAAACAAATTTTTTCCTCAAGGTCCAAAAAACTCAGCACTTATCGAAAAGGGCTCTGAAACGATTCAAGGACAGTCAATACGAGAACAGCGCGAGTTTGGGAAGCGCAAATGTCGTCGCGAAAAATCCTTGCATAAACGCCGAATTATGCAAAATGGCTTTGACGACTCTGGAAAATATTTTCTTCGGCGCGAGCTCCACGCTCAAACAATCCTTTTACATAGTAAATAATCTGCCTATTTAAAAAAAATTCTTTTCTTGTTCAAAAAAAATTATTTATTTGAAAAACTATTTCTAATTTTTCTATTTTTTTTTATTTATTACAAAAAAATTAACGTTCCATCATCGTAATTTATTTTAGAGCATACAAAACATTATTTCGAACAAAATATTTGAATAATCCAAAAACTATTTCGAAATTTTCTATTTTTTTTCTCTATCAAAAAAAAAAAATCTGTGGTTTCTCCAGTTTGAGATAAAATTAATGTCCCATCATCGCAATTTATTCCAAAGCCTTACAAATACTATTTCGAATAGAATATTCGAATAATCCAAAAACTATTTGGAATTTACCTATTTTTTTCTTTATTGAAAAAAAAATTTTTGGTTTTCACTATCTTGAGATAAAATTAATGTTTTATCATAATAATTAATTTCACACCATACAAAACCGTATTTCGAATAGAACATTTAAATAATCAAAGAACTATTTAGAATTTTTCTATTCGAATAATCGAAAAACTATTTCGAACTTTCCCATTTATTTTCTCTATTACAAAAAAAAAAATTTATACTTTCTCCAGCTTGTTCTAAAATTAATCTTTCATCACTTCAATCCAATTTCAGACCATCCAAAACACAATCGTTCCATTGCTGTACGATTATTACCTGGGAAAACACGAGGAAAATTTCTACCGATCGAACGAAAATTGCCGTCTATGCCTTCTAAAAGCTCTAAAATCCATCCAAATGAATCCACACCCGTCGACCCCGCCACCCACGCAATATTCCATCGAGCTATTCGGAATGGCACTGAAAGACGTCGATCTTTCAATCGTTCGAGAAGCCAAACTCGCTCTATCCGAAATCGAAAAAATAGCTCATCCGAGCGCTCCAACTCTGCTTCTGCCGTTGCGAAATAACGTGGAGGAGAGCGAAAAACGTTTTGGAATTCATTGGAAGCGTCCGGAGCAGGAAAATCAAATATCTCGAGGAAAAGGCGAGGCACGAGAAGAAATCAACGTTTGGGAAAGATTCAGAGAGGCGAGAAATGAAAGTATTATCGAGAACGAAGGTCGAGAGGATGATGAAAAATCGATCGAGACGAGTGAGGTTGAGCCCAAAGAGCGAGCGAATAATTCTGCAGCCTCTATCGACGGTCCTACGCCGAGCAAACAACCGAAAATCCACGAAATTTCCGAACTTATGGACACGAGCGAGGACGAATTGACGACGAGTCCGAGAAAAAATGAATCCTCGCCTCGAGAAAATTCGATATCAGACGTTTTTTCGTCACCGAGGAAGAAAAATGGTTCTAGATTTGAGGAAAATGCAATGGAAAATCATCGCAAAGCGATGAAAAATGGTTTAGAAGAGATGGAAAATAATTGTGAAGAGATGAAAAATAATTCTGAAGCGATGAAAAATAATTCTGAAGCGATGAAAAATAATTCTGAAGCGATGAAAAATCGTTCTAGCGGAAAAAACGACGAAATTCCGGACTCGATGGTCGGAAAAATTAGAGAAAATGATCCTTGCGACTCTTCCGTAACTGCCATAAAGAAAACGGAGAACGACAACGAGAAGGCAGGGATAAATAACGAAGACGTGATTTCGAATGGTAAAGCCGATAAATCCGCGCGACAGATCGAACAGTGCTTGTTGGAAGATAATTCGGACGATGAGGCTTTGATGAGTTTGTTCTGTGACGAATTGAAAGACACGTAGTTTGGACAAATACGCGGTCCATGGATTTATTCTCGGCGATTTTTTTATTTTTTTTTTAATTCGTTTGTTTACTCAAGAGTTCGTTGAATGAATAAAAAAATTTTGTGAGATATTGGCGGATTATTTTTGGATGTTTTGCATGATTTGTGGGGGATTGAAAGAGACGAAATTTTGGGAGAGTAATTTTTTTATCGCTTTTAGCTCTATTTTGGACGATTTTTTGTTTTTTTTTTTTGTTTTCTTGATTTCTTTGATCGAATAAACGTACCGTGAATTATCGTCGTTCTTTTGAAATATTTTTCTTGTTTCGTGACGAATTGAAACATACGAAATTCAGAGAAATAATCTTTTTATTACTTGTATCTGTATATTGGATGATTTTTGAAAGTTTGTTTTCTTGATTTCGTTGACGGAATAAAAATTCCTTGAGTTGTCGAATGCTTTTGTGTTATTTTATTTGAACTGTAACGAATTAAAAAAGACGAAAGTTGAAAAACAAAATTACTTTTTTTGACAATAACTATATTCTGGACGATTTTTCTTTGTTTTTTTTTTTGTTTTCTTGATTTCTTTGATCAAATAAATATTCATTGATTTATCGTCGTATTCTTTCGGAATATTTTTATTGTTCTGTGACGAATCAAAAGATACGAAATAAAGAACAAATCATTTTTCTATTGCTTCCAGCTGTATTCTCGTCGTTTTCTTTCGTTTCGTCGTTATCTCTCCCCAAAATTTCCTTCGCCAAAGTAATTCTGTAAATTCTGGGCAGAAAATTCGCGGATATTTTTAGTTCGATGCGATACCATTGCAGACAACCGGTTTTATTTACGGACAGCTTAACTTTACAGTATTGTAATAATAATAATAATAATATATGTACACTGTACGAATTTTATTATTACAGCAACGATCTTTTGCCATAATCTTACAAATTCAACTAGATCAGCAGCTCACACGAGCCTCGGTTCTATAGCGCGTTGCCCAAACGTTATTTTTTTTCTTCTTCTTTTCCTCATTCCTGACGATAGAATTGTGATTCGTCGTCGGAGTTGTACTATTTTTTTTCGTCGTCGCACTTTCGAGGCTTCGGTTTGTACATACTCAGGGACGCGTTGATGTCCTTCTCGCAATTCGAATACGCCATGCCTAATCCGAATCCTGCTCCGGTTATCACTGGCCACTTTCCTGAAATTTGGGAGTCAAACGGCAACTGACGCAATGTTCTATGCTCGTTACGAGTACGAATGGTGGAAAAAAAAAAAAAGATTCCAAGGTAGATCTTGACGCAATGCGGAGGAATTTGAATTGTCGGAAATCGAACCAAGAAAATGAATGACCGCATAGTGGTCGTTGTTTGATCGGTGTTGTAGAATTTGATGTTGCCAGGGTGTGAATTGATTATGGGGTTATATCTATTCTGCAGGAAAATTAAATGATTTTTATGATTTTTTTAAGTCGTGTTGAAATAATTAGCGGGTAAACTTTTTTTCTGTTCAAAATACATGCAGTTTTCGTATAATTTGGTTATTGTATAGGCGGAATGCTTGATAAGACTCTAATATGACCAGAATAATAACCGTCTTAGTGTCGATAGCCCAAAATGGTCGGAAAGATTTCAATACAGGAATTTTGCCAGCGTTCCTAAGCACAAATCGAATGTCAACGACTTCTACCAGCCATAAAAAGTCGGCACATTAAGAAATATTTTTGTATAATATTGCCATAACAATTTCCCATCGTTTTCTAAGTTAACGGAGAATAAATTTACGATCTGAAGTGTCGTATAGATTTTTCAATTTCATACTTCAAGCTACACCGGTACACAAAATTTTTCTATCCTTGATCGTGCATCGATAAAAATCAATGCTAAACAATTTTGATACAACAAATATTATTTCTCTCGTTTCCTTTTCAATCTTCTCCAAAAATATCTCAGCTTTCGTCAAGAAAATTGATTAATTCTGCACTTTTTTGGGGCTTGGTGTAAAAATCCATCCAAACTCGAATAATCTACCTCACGTTTGTGCAAAATATAGGTTATGTGCGGATTTCATGGTCGTTCTCTTCAAGGTTAATCCCCACAAACTCAACCATTATTTTCAACCCAAAATAATTTGTCGAAAACATCGCTTCACATCGCTATAATAAATAAATTCGTGACTCACGTCTAAAGAAAAGCAAGGAAAACACGGATCCGAGGAAAATACCGCCTCCTGAAACGCGTCAAAAACATCAATCAAAATTCCCAAGAAAAATAAGAAAAAAAACAATCATACGTCATATATTGATAAAAAGATATGTAAATAAGACGTTAATCGTTGATTACCCATTTTTAATACAGCGTCGGTGAAGCACCGGTCCCATTTTCGTCCGATTTCGTCTTCTGCCCAGGTGCCTGCCATTTTTACGACCGAAAGACGGTGAGAGTCGAGTTACGTCATGCGTGCTCGCAGCGGTCGTCGAGAAGCCAGAAGCTGCTGCTCCAAATGACGGATCGATTTTTGTACGAAAAAATTAATTCAATTTAGAACGAAACAAACGGAAAAAAACTTGATAGGTTAAATCGAAAACTGTTGCAAGTGACGTTGCGAATAATTCGTCGACGAGATTCATTTGAACGAATTTTCTTTTGGAAGAGAACTAATTTTTAACGAAATTTTAGCAGACGGATTTTTTTATAATTTCGATGTACTGCCGCGCTTCGCGTGAAGGCGATGTACGCACGTGTGCCAAGGTAATGTGAGCTAGATGTCGTCTGTTTCTCTCGGATTTGCTACGAGTGCGAGGACAGCTGTCTTCCTCGCAAAGTGGTTTTCTTTGTTTGGGTTTGTTTTTTAGATAAATAATGAGAACGGTTGACTGTGGAATTTTTGAACGCAGTTAATCGTTCTCGTTTTTTATTCGAATAATTAATCATGATTGAGAAAAACGCTTTACAGTTTTTGTTACCGACCGAGCGCTGGAACGTATCATCTTATTGGCTGAGTATGTCTCGCCTTGTTTTAGGTTCCCAACCGGTGGTGTCACCACTGGCGGTAAAAGCACATAGATTCGCTCAAACACGGTCTTTTATACAGGCTTGAAACTCCGACAATTAGGCTAGTACGGATAAATAACATTTATGACACGCTGTGCGTAAAATACGATTTTTACGCTCCCTTCGTTCGCGTCAAACCGCATTTTCACACCTTGTCACATAAAAATTGATACAATACTCGTGCGAAAAAATGTTTTCGCACTTGTATCATAATGTACTATTTTTGTTTCTCCTAGCCGCCACAAGTAGGGCGCCACCAGAACTAAAGTGACGTGGAAGAGAGATAGAAGCTGATTGGTCGATTCCAATAACCTAAGCGCGTTGTACGAATTGATACGATTTACCACTTTAAAGCAATATCAAAGCACACGCGTTATCATCGTTAATCCATCGTCAAATATACACAACCTCCACGTACCGTTCACCGGAGCCGTAAAAGAATTACGGAATTAATAGAACGCAGTTGATAGCTCAAGCGCGAGGTAATCACAGGAATAAAAGGTTATGTTTATCACCCGCGCCCGCGTTACTTTAGTTCCGGTGGCGCCCTACTTGTGGCGGCTTCGAGAAGCAATACATTTTTATGTAGCCGACCTTCTCCCTATACCGGAAATTCGGAGGAGTTTCAAGGACACCGTGTATATAACACGGTGCGCACAAACCAACCCTCCGAGTGTCATTCGACGCATGTGGAAGGGGCGACGGGGGCGGTATCGCGCATACACACAAAATTCACATTGTTTCACATTTTGTCGAGCGTCAGGGAAGCCTTTCTTCATCTTCCCTACTTCGTTCGGGATTCTCCAGGATTCTCGGGACGCCGACAACATCGCACAATTTTCAACGACAATCGCAAACCCTTAAATACCGGCTTTTTTCGTTATAATTCCTAAGCAACATACTTTTAAAGGTACGCATTTGTCCATCATTTTTTTTTATAAAATGATATTACAAAAAACGAGAAATTGTGATATCGTTTCTTTAGCCGGCGAATGATTCGCTACTTCTGCCGCTATCCGGCTCCGTAAATCCGAATAACCGTTAAACTTTCTTTCTTTTTTTTTTTAATTTTGCAGGACAAGAAACTACGAAGGTTTTTTGGATTTTTTTACGTTCAGTCTTCGTACTTGTTGAATTCCAAACAGTCTTACAATGGTGTCAGCTGCGATATTCGTTGTCTGTGCATTTTCGTTCGTCGGACTCGGTTCGGCGCACGAGAACGACGTTCACACGATTCAATACACCGAAGAAACATTTCCCAGCAAGGCTACGGATAAAAATCATTTTATCATGTTTTACGCGCCTTGGTGAGTCGAATTTGTTTTATCTGTGTGGATTTTTTTTTTTCTGTTTTTTTGGACGGCGTTGATTGAGGGGTTATCTGAGAGGCATGTTTTCTGTCAAACCGACAAGATTTTGCTGGTATAATATTTGTAGACGCATTTTGAGGACGAACGGCTTGGCAAAATTTAGTTTTTTTAAATTGTGTTGTCGATTTAGTCGATAAGTTTGATTTTTTGAGACTTGAAAAATTAAGTTTTTGATCAAAAAATGATTTAAAAAATATAAATCATACCAAAGCTTTTGTTTACGAACTGTGTTTGATATCGAATGAATGAAATCTATTTGGTTTTTCTATTTCCGACGAGCGCTTTTGAATATATTATCGCTACTAGGTTTGCCTTTAATGAGGCCATTCTGGAATTCCATAGCCGCTCTCCGCCGATACGATTTAAAGTACATATAAAAAAAAAATTGTATAAAATTAGAGACCCGTACGTTACTTTTGAGGTTCACCCTCTACGCGATTGATATTTTTCATTTAGATGAAATTACATTTTTTGATTATTTCGATTCAATTCTATGGGAAGATTTTTTATCGAGCATTACGACGCTGCCCTGCTTTATCTGAGCCGCATGTTTTCTGTCGATCGTGAGAGCCTGAAATTTGAGATGATAAGCTGTGGGCGACTCTGATAAGGAATTTAGCAACGACGGTAGTTAAGCCGTGCATGATTTTCCGAGCTCGGTTCCGAGGTTTGACATGTGGGAATTACGCAGGTGCGGCCACTGTCAGAGATTGGCTCCCACGTGGGAGAATCTAGCGGAGACGATGAACAACGACGACGGCGAAGTCAAAATTGGCAAAGTGGACTGCACGACGGACAGCTCCGTGTGCTCCGAACACGACGTCACTGGATATCCCACGTAAATTAATTTCTCTTAATTTATTCGTTGTAATGAATTCGTTCCTTGGCTGGAGATTTTATATAACATTTCCCATTGCAGTCTAAAGTTCTTCAAAGTCGGAGAACAAGACGCGGTGAAGTTCAGAGGAACTCGAGATTTGCCGTCTCTGACTGCATTCATCAACGAACAATTGGGAACGCCTTCGACCGTTAGTGCAATTTTTTTCAATAAGAGAAGAATTTTTTTTTTTTTTTGCGGTGTATTTTTTAGAATGATTTTATAATTTAAATAATTTTTTATTCAATTTTTCGGAGTCATTTTTTTAATTTTTCAATTTCATTTTTCGAAACAATTTTTATGTTGGTCAATCTAATTTTTTTGGAATAATTTATATATTTTGGGATTCTATTTTACCAGAATAATCTTCATATATTCCAATTCAATTTTACCAGAGTAATCTTGATATTTTTGTCAAATTTGATTTTTCGCAATAATTTATGTATTTTTTAGTTTGATTTTTCGGACAAATCATTCAATTTAATTTTTGGTAATAATTTATATATTTTTCAGTTCAATTTCCTTGAATAATTTATATATTTTCCAGTTCAATTTCCTGGAATAATTTATATCTTTTTAAGTTTAATTTTTTTGGATTAATTTTTATTTTTTTCAGTTATATTTTTCAGAATAATTTCTGAATAAAATATGAATTTTATGAATTTTATGATTTTTTTAATTCATTTTATTTATTTATTTATTTATTTATTTCAATTTTTCGGGATAATTTTTACATTCTTTAATCCAATTTAAAAAAATAATTTTTATATTCTTCAAATCAATTCATCGAAATAATTTTTACGTTTTTTAATTCAATTTTGGAAATAATTTATATATTTTTCAGTTCAATTTTCTGGAATAATTCAAATATTTATCAACCTAAATTTCCAGAACAATTCTTATAAATTTTGTCTCGTTTTTGTCGTTTATTTTAGGAAAATGAAGACCCGAACGTTCCCGAGGCCGTGAACGGATTGCTGGAACTCACCGGAGAAACTTTCGACAAGCACATAAGTTCGGGTCATCATTTCGTGAAATTCTACGCTCCTTGGTGCGGCCATTGTCAGAAATTGGCTCCAACGTGGGACAAACTCGCGCAGAGCTACGGTTACGACAATTCTCTGAGCGTGTCCAAGGTCGATTGCACCCAACACCGCTCGGTTTGCGAGCAATTCGACATAAAAGGATATCCCACCTTGTTGTGGATCGAAGATGGAAAAAAGGTCGGTGCAATTGAACTCACGGACGTGATTACACGCTCGACGTTCGAAATTTAATAAAATTATTATCAAAACGTTGCAAAGAACGAAAATTTCTCAAGTAAAAAAATTATTCAACAGCTTCAGAGACTCTTTTATTATTATAATAATTATTTTTTTTTTCATCCATGAATATTTGATCAATGAAATAACAAATTCAATCCTGCAGTAGCATGAATATGAAAATTATGATATGAATATTAGAAATTTACAATATTTTATTGGAACGAAAAAAAAATAGGACTTGAAAAATTTATTCTGTTTCGCGTGAAAATGAACAAACAGTCCGGAAAGAAATTGTATATATTCTATCAGCCATGTAGAATTGAATTGTTTTGGAAATAATATTCAATAAAAAGAAAAAGAAAATAATAGCAAATTAATAGAAAATAATAATATAAATTAAAAAATTGAAAATAAATATAATAAATAAAATTTTAACTATGAATAATAAAACGACGATTAATTGAATTTTGTATTCAAATCTTTTATTCCTTGCGTTTGAAATGAAAAAATAGAAAACAATAATAATCAACAAAAAAAAAATAGACTATAATAATCAATAAAATTGTCCTTATACATTATAAAACGACAATCAATCAGAAAACAATAATAATCAACAACAAAAAATGAACAACAATAATAAATAACTATAATAAATAAAATTGTCCCTATAAATCATGAAACGACAATTAATCAGAAAACAATAATAATCAACAAAAGAAATAGATAATAATAATAAAATAATAAATAAAATTGTCCGTATAAATAATAAAACGACAATCAATCAGAAAACAATAATAATCACCCAAAAAAATAGACAATAATAATAAATAACTATAATAAATAAAATTGTCCCTATAAATCATAAAACGACAATTAATCAGAAAACAATAGAATATATACTAGAACAACAGACACAACAAACAATAGAATCAATAGAAAAAAAAGTAATAATACTATTAATAATAGTGGAATAATAATAGTAATAGAAATTATAATAATAATATATAAAATTGTCCGTATAAATCATAAAACGACAATCAATCAAAAAACCCTAATAATCACCAAAAAAAATAGACAACAATAATAAATAACTGTAATAAATAAAATTCTCCCCACAAATCCCAAAAAAAAAAAAAAAAACAACAATTAATCAAATTTAAAAATCAATTCTCCCTTTTTCATGCTCTTCGCCTTCGAATCCAGATCGAAAAATACACGGGTCAGCGTAGCCACGAGGATCTCAAATCCTACGCTCAAAAGATGCTCCGCAAAAACGACAAAGACCCGGAAACCGACGACGTAACCGACGACAACGTTCAATCCGTTCTCTCCCTGACCGGCGATAATTTCAATCACGGTATCGAAAAAGGCGTGACGTTCATCAAATTCTTCGCACCTTGGTGCGGTCATTGCAAACGTTTGGCACCGACGTGGGAAGAACTTGGCAAAAAATTCATCGGCAACGATCGCGTTAACGTCGTAAAAGTCGATTGCACACTCGCGACGAGCAAAAAATTGTGCGACGAGCAAGAAGTCGACGGTTTTCCGACGCTTTTGCTCTATCGCGACGGTGGCAAGATATCGGAATACACCGGTTCCCGAACCCTCGACGATCTATACGAATTCGTCAGCAATCATCTCAAAACTCACGACGAGCTGTGATTCTCATTCGCATTTTTAATTCCTCATCGCGTAACAAATGAACGAAACAACTTGGTAGATATTAAGAAAGCATTTTCGAACAATTTTTATACGTCAAATTTGATGATTTATCGTCGCTGCGATTTTTTGTTCACGGGTTGAAGGTTTTTTTGTTGATTGTTTTTTTTTTTTTTTTAATTGTTTTCTTTTTTTTTTTCGGGGCTTCTTCCGCAGAAGGATCTGGCTTCCATCGTGCCCTGAAGAGATTTGTTTTTCCAGAAGAAGAAAAAGTTTTCCAGTTGGAAAATTTTTGACAAACTGAGGCAATCATAATCGCAGTGATTTTTTTTTTTTTTAACTGGGAGAAAAGAAACATTTTCTATGGAAAAATCTGCGATCATTTATTTTTTCGATCACGAATATATTTACAAATGATAGGATAAGAGTCGAGGAATCTTGTAATTGTAAGATTACAACCGTTGGATCGAAAGAAAAGGAAGGAAAATTAGTTGTAAGTCGTTTAGGAGTCGATGTGTTATTTCAAATGTTTGTGTGAATCTCCGCATATGGTATATATATGTGTGTGCGATACAATAATATTGAGACGTGTATTTAGCATCGATAAAATAAAAATTCGACAAATTTGAAACATAATTTTTCTTACGAAAAATAATTTGTGAAAAATATATTTTTTTTTTTTCATAAGAAATAATTTTTTTTGCGAAAAATATTTTTTTTTCATGAGAAATAATTTTTTTTGCGAAAAGAATTTTTTTTTTTTCATGAGAAATAATTTTCTTTATGAAGAATACGCAATCACTTATTTTTCGGTGACAAATGTATTTACAAATAATAATCTACAATCTAGATAATCTCGTAATCGTAAGATTATAGCCATTGAATGAACAAAAAGAAAATTAATGACAAATCATCTACGAACCAATGTATTATTCCAGAACTTTGTATAAATTAGTTTGAAAAATATTTTTTTTTTAATGAAAAATACGCAATCTCTTATTTTTCGGTGACAATTGTATTTACAATACAATCATATATAAGTTAGATAATCTTGTAATCGTAAGATTATAACCGTGTGATTATCAAAAGGAGAAAGAAAGAATGGAAAAAAAATTGCGGACGCTAGGGTGGTAACAGACATTTTTGAAAAAATTCAAAACGCTGTCAAAGCCGAGCGAATGCGTCAATAATTGCGAAAATCACAGATTACATAGATATTAGAAGGCACCACATGTGTGCAAAATTTGATTACGGTAGCTTGAACCGTTCTCGAGTTATGAACGTTTGAATTTTGGAGGGTGGTTGCACACACACACACACACACATACATACATCCGGACATTTTTCCCAAATGTGTTTTATGGATGTTTTAGGACATTTTGAACCTATTGACATCAAAATCCCGAAAAAAAAGATGTTCGGACCGTCACAAAGCTTCCTTTATGAGAAAACAAGATTTATGGCACGTTGTCAAGGAGTCAATATATTATTCCAGACGTTTGTAGGAATTCTCTCTCTCTCTCTCTGTCTTCCTTTTTCTTTCTCTACGTATATATTAGGGCGGTTTGAAAAAAAAACTTTTTTTTTTCTTTCAATCAAAATACATTTACGCCAAAGTATCTTCCATCAAGAAAATCGTGTCCAAAGATGAGCCCGATTGGACCATTTTTAGGGGTCCCGCAAGATTTTTCTAGTTTTCCCATTTAATTAACATGAGAAGAACCAAAAGTTTCCATTGAAAAAATCGTAGCTCCGCCAATTTTATAGGTACATTGATCCGGTTAGTTCCATTCGAAAGCTCTTGAAAAACCGCTTAAAATGACGTGCGGAACTTTGAAATCCGATTGCAACTTCCGTCGATAATTTCTTACGAAACAACAAAATTATTGATGGAAGTTGCAATGGGATCCCAAAGGTCCGCGCGCCATTTTAAGCGGTTTTTCAAGAGCTTTCAAATGGAACTAACCGGATCGATGTACCTATAAAATTGGCGGGGCTACGATTTTTTGAATGGAAACTTTTCGTTCTTCCCATGTTAATCGAATGGGAAAACTAGAAAAATCTTGCGCGACCCCTAAAAATGGTCCGATCGGGCTTATCTTTGGACACGATTTTCTTGATGGAAGATACTTTGGCGTGAATGTATTTTGATTGAAAGAAAAAAAAAAGTTTTTTTTTCAAGCCGCCCTAATATATATATATGTATATAATAATAATTATTATTTTATATATATATATATAATTTTATATATAAATAATATAATCATTAATATTATTTTATCCAAAAAAATAATATTGATAACATTCTTACTTCTCTATTTTCTTGTATCTTCTTCCCGGTTCTATATACATATATATAAATACATAGTTTCATTTTCATACAAAAATATGCAACAAAATAATACACATCATCACGTCATAATTAAAAACAAAAAAAAATCGACAAATTTTTCCAACAATTCCATATTATTCGAAAATGTCAATTCTCTCGTAGTCGTAATCGTTGTAACCGACCAATTGTAATCCCCTCCACCCTCGCAAAGAATGCAATAAACACGATTTGTTTGTGTTTCTTCGTTCCGAAAAAAAAAATTATTTTCACCTTCGCAACTCCGCACGCGATAGCACAGTTGGTCCACGCTTCGAAAAGAGTGGGGCAAGACGGGACAGAAGCCACGGTGGCAGCTTGGCAACGCGGCTACGGTGACGTCTAGTCGGCGCATCTCCGTTATGTACTTTCATTCCCTTGTCGCGAATACATTTGCGTCATCGAATCATTTGTTTTTTTTTCAACAATTGTCATCGTAAACGTTCACGCATGTGATCGTACGAATTCATTCGACGTCTTCGCAACGTTACGTTACACGACGAGACCGTAATCGTTACGATACAAAAGCGTACGTAAACAAATATCAATCGTAATTTACGTAGAAACATAACCTATGGGGCAAGATGGTCCGACGTTTGTACGCGCCGATGGTGAGAATTGTCACGTTTGGTCGCGACAATTCATTTCCGGGCGATTTGATCCATCGAGGGTGGGGGAAATAGGAGAAAAATAAGATGGAAGAAACGTTTGATTAATTTTTTAATATTTTTTTTTGTTTCGATTTATGTACAATTAACGTTGTTTCGTTCGTGGAATTGCGATGGAAATTCGATTATTCGGGGTCGACACTCGGATTTGCTGCGCGAATTGTTATTGTTGCGTTTTATGAATTATTGTTGGGTTGAGAGGTTTATAGGCTTGTCGATCGGGTTGTGGACGGTGGCAATAATTTTAGGGAATCTAAATACGAACAATCGGCGATTGCACGGATTTGCAACCGTGCACGGACTGATCGCGTTTTATGGTGAAAAGAAGGAGACGAACTGTGGGGATACGATTTATCGGAGTAAATTCGCGTGGAGGCGTTTGATTCGTTGATTGACCGCACGGCGGCGCTGCGAGCGCTGGTGGAAGGCGAGGATTGTGTATGTGCAGGAAGATGCGTTTGTATGCAGTGGCTTAAGGGGCTGCGTCGAGATTTAGCGGGGGAATTGAGGGATTTTCAGGGATTTTTTTCAGTCATTAATTGCATAGTTGTTTAATAATTTCATTAATTTATTTTCTTATTAATTCAAAGAATTAACATTTTATTATTATTTAATTTTCAGGATTGAACATAGATTGTTTATCGATTTTTAATATTGTGAATTTATTACTTACTCATTTCAATATTTATTGATTTTTGTTAATCATATAAAATATTGAAAAATCAATTTGACGGATTTTTTTCAGCCACGTTAATTGCATAGTTATTAAATAATTTCATTAATTTATTTTCTTACCAATTCGAGAATTAGCATTTTATTATCCATTAATTTTCAGGATTGAACATCGATTATTCATCAATTTTTAAAATTCCGAATTTATTCGGAGGTATGCTGAGACATTTTTTTATAAACATATATCGACTTGGACCGCTGCTGTCATGGCCGGCGTTAAAAAACGTCCCCCGTTCGCACGGTCTGCGGTCCCCAAGATTACAGGCAGTCAGTTCACCCAAAACAAAAATTGCAAAAAGGTTCTCAAAATGCAACGTACGATCCCCCTCGCAACGTAGAACTTTTTGAAAAAAAAAAAACATTTTTTCACGAAATGGCGACCGATTGAACTTTACATTCATTTTTCAACCTTTATTCCTGACCTTTCTGGCTTGATAAAAAAAATTAATCAAGTGAAAAAAAATCCTACGTTGCAAAGAGCATCGTGCATTACATTTTGAGCATCTTTTTTAAATATTTGTCTCATCTAAACCGACTGCATGTAACCTTGCGGACCGCAGACCGTGCGAGCGGCCATTTTTCACGTCGGCCATGACAGCAGCGTTCCCGGTGGAAATATATTCATCAAAAAAATATCTCACCATACCTCAACACGCGTACTTTCGACCAAGCCAAACCCGAATAAACTCGAACAAACACCTTCCAACCCAATAATTCCCAAAACCCACAAATTTTTCCCGCCCTCCATTCGTCCGTTCCTCCTCAAGCATTCTTCCCTATCCGGTTCACGCACCGAAAAAAACACGGAAACAACCAAAGCAACCACTGCAAAAGCACCGATGAGCACCGAGTGCATTTCGAACATTAAAAGCACCGAAATTTCGTCGCAAGCGCCGAAAAAGCACCGAATTCATTTTTTCCCGTTCATTTTTCGTGCTTTGGACCAAAATTCCCGGGCTTTTAATGTTTGAAAAGCACCGGAAAAACAAATTCGGTGCTTCTTTCGTGCTTTCACTCAAAATTCTGGTGCTTTTAATGTTTGAAAAGCTCTCAGTGCTTTTCGAACGTTTTTCATTGCTTTCGTCGGTGTTCGAATTTGTTAGGGTTTTCTCCATCATTGCAGAACATGGTCCGTCGTTACGTCCGCAAAACCACTCGCGGCGGTTGGGACGAGCGAGCGATGGTTTCAGCAATGGACGCCATACAATCACGTCGAATGGGTTATCTCCAATCGGCAAAAAAACATGGCGTCCCACGCTCGACCCTCCGTCGCATAATGAAGCGACTCGAAGAAGACGGCGAGGTCAACATACGTTCGCCATTGGGTTCCAAATCCAACATATTCAAAACATCCGAAGAAAGACGTCTCGCCGAACACTTCCTAACCCTCGAAAAATGCTTATTCTACATAACAAATCCGGGAAGACGAAAATTAGCTTATCAAATGGCAACGAAAATCGGTCGCGTTAACAAATGGAAAGACGATATAGCGGGTAGAGAATGGTTGCGCGATTTCATGCGTAGAAACGAAGACGTAGCGAATACCGTGAAAGCGCGTCAATCCGCAACCGCTACAGGTCCCAAAGTCGTTGGTTTCAACAAACCCGCTGTAACAAAATTTTACGAAGTACTCGGAGATTTGTACAACAAACATCAATTAACGTCCGATCGTATTTACAATTGCGACGAAGTTTCCATAACTTGCGACGCAAAATCGCAAGGTAAAGTGATATCACTGAAAGGTCATACACCGGGTTTTGTTCCCGTGGAAAGTGGAAAAACCATAACCGTGGAAATTTGCATGAGCGCGACCGGTGTTTTTATGCCATTGTTGTTCGTATTTCCTCGATCTTCTCTGGATCCGCAATTCACGAGTCATTTGATATTACCGTGTTGGACGAGATGTCACGAATCCGGATGGATGTTGAGCGATTCTTTTTTGTGTTGGCTCAATCATTTTGTAAAATTTTCGCGTGCAACGCCGAAACAACCGGTTTTGTTGCTGATGGACGGTGATTCGAGTCACACGATGACGATACCGATTCTCGAATTGGCCAGAGAATCGGGTGTTATCATGTTGTGCATTCCACAAAATTGTAGTCACAAATTGCAACCTTTGGAAGCGGAATTTTTCGGGCCGCTGATGAAACATTACGCAACGGCGGTGAGCAATTGGACGTCGACGCATCCGGGACAAAACGTGACGATTTATCAAATTCCGATGTTGTTCGAACAAGCTTTTATTCAATCGGCGAGAATGGTGACGTCGTTGATCGCGTTTAGGAAGACCGGTATATGGCCGTTTAATCCGAATAATTTTACGGAAAGGGATTATACGGGGATTACGACGAATACGGCGCCACAGACGTGTCAGGCGACGATACAACCGCAACAGAATTGTTTTCCGAACAATCATAAGACACCTGCGGTTACGGGATCATCGTGGATAGGTTGGTGAATGTTTTTATTGGGTGGGCGGAGGTTTTTTTTCGGTTTAGCTTGAGATAGAGGGAGGGTTTCAGTTTGACCCGGTCTCAGTTTGACCCGGTACAGTTTGACTTCGCGAGTTTGGGAATTGACGTTCGTCTTCCCCTCACTTTTTCTCGCTCTTTGACAGTTGACATTCTCTCTCTCTGAGATTGACAGAGAGAGAGAGAGAGTGACTCTCGTCTGTCAAGCTCGCGGAGTCAAACTGTGCCGGGTCAAACTGCGCCGGGGCAGACTGAAACCATCCCGAGATAGATATTTTTGGTTTGGTTTTATTATTTATTTGAGGTTTTTTTTTGTGATTCGATAGCGTTTTTTGGGGTAGGTCTTGAAATTCCTACTGCTCAGTTGTCCTAGAACGTGTATATGGATATAGTGGCGTAGCTCGATCTACAACGAAACCATTTTCACGCGGGAGAACGATCTACGCCACTATATCTGCATATACGTTGTAGGACAACTGAACGGTAAGAATTTCGAGACCTACCCGATTTTTGGTGATTATATTTCAATCAGGGATGGAGTAGTGAGATTTTCAGTAGCTTTGTATGAATATTTTTGGTTTTACTATTTATTTATATTATTTAATTTTTTTTTGCGATTCGATACGAATTTTTTATGATTCATCTTTAGTCGGGGATGAAATGAGAGCAACGACTTCGACGCCTTTCGTCGAAGCTGTGTTGGGCGTCCCGCAAAATCATCCGTCGAAAAGACGACCCAGTCAATATGCAGTCCCGGTTATACAACAAAGTTGTTCGACGAATAACGCGAAACAACCCGCGGTTGCGGGACCACCTTGGAAATCTATGACAAATTGTACGTATTTAATTATCTCAACTATGATTCAATATATATCATTATTTAATTATTATCATTAGCAATTATTATTTTTCTACGATCCTTCATTCTCGGGCGTAATTCGATCCCAATTCCAACTTTTTCCAGAGAAATAATCGATAATAAAATATTTTTGTTTTCATTTGAAAACATAAAAAAAAACTAGAATGAATAAATTTTATTATTTTCAACGAAAAGAAAATAAGAAATATGAAAAGTAAATAATATCGATAGCGTGAAAAATATAACGAATTATTATACATTCGTGAAAATAAAAAATAAAGCGTATATAATTAAATAAAAAATTGATGAAAATTAATATAATTCGAACAATAAATAATAACGAATAATGAAAATTAAAATGTTTAATATTCAAGGCATCAACGACATGAGAACATTGTCGGGACTGGAAAATGCGATGGATCATCAAAATAATCAACAGAGAAAACGCCCTCAACAAGCGAATCCCTCGGCAATGCCAACGGGACAGATGAATTATCAAATGAACAACATGGAACCACCAGCGATGACCGGAGCCCCTTGGAAATCAAATATGAATTGTACGTATGCGAGATCGTTCATTTTCTCCGTTCCCTCTTGATGTACACCCATGGTACCCAAGGTGACCCACGGTAAACGGACGTTTTTAAAATCGGTAGTACTTGGATAATAAAAAGAGTAGACTCCTGCTGGAGGTCTTTCGACGCCCCATACAATGCCATTTAATATCTACCATAGTGCCATGGAGTTCGAAGCGAGAGCAGGACGTTTTGGCGCTGCCGCAGAGTCAGCAATGACGCGCTGCTACAAAAGAGAGTATTTATCAGTGACTGCATATAATATTTTTTTTAAAGCGATTCATTTTAAAATGGCGGCTGTGCAGCGTTTTTGCGATGACGTCTCCGTTTTTCCAGGATCCACGGCCGGACAAACAGCTCCTGTAATTTTTGAATCATGATGACCTAATCAATTTTTTTCGATTAGATACAACAACAGCTATAGAAGTACGTAGGATTTTTTTGATATATTGATTTTCGGTCAAACGGCAAATTTCTAAAGCGGAAAGTGAAAAATTTGCCGAAAAAATCTCCAAAACATTGTTAATAACAAATAAACGATGCTATGAAAAAAATCCTACGTACTTCTATAGAAAATGTATTTTTAAAGATATATTTAAAATTTCAAGTGAATCGGTTTAAAATTGTCCGAGTTATGTTTCCGGACATCTTGAAAAATGCAATTTTGAGATAAACGCGTTTGAAGTTTTGAGTAGTAGCTCGCTGCGAACCAGGTGACCTTGTACTAAAATTCGAAAACCGAGTAATTGGAGATTTCACCCGACCATCATATTTTGGGACATTATTTTTAAGGCTTAAGGTGTCATTAAAAATAAAAATCGATTTTTCCAAAATTCTAGACTGGCCTAACCCCTTAAATAGCATTGCTCAGAGCGTCCACAGATACTTTTCCCAAGCACAGAGAATTAACTCACTTCCTCTGCTAACCGAAGACCACCCATTTAAAAAACATCTGTCCTCCGAAGGTCATCCGAGATAATTATTTAATTTAAATTTCCTCCCATAATTTTCTCCCGCGATTTTTCTGTCGTAACGCAGCCGTCAACGAGATGCGCCTGTCCTCGTCTTCGGCTTACGTCGAAGCCGTTTTCGGAGGACCGCAGAATCATCCGTCCCGGAACATGGAGGAACAACTTCCGGGACCGTCAACCGAGCCTTCGATCTACAATATTATTCCCCACATGTTTCTGTGAATCTACTGAACGAAGGATTCTGTAAAATCTCCTCCTTCTCCTCCTCTGTGTCAACGGTCCAGAGGGAAAATCCCACAAAACTCTGCACAACCGAAGGCTGGCCGCGAATCGAAACGAGTGGCTGAGCTTCGGAGAAGAGAAAATCTTTTTTATTTTTTTTTTCGGTCTTCGAAGGTGAATCTTTTTTTTTTTTTGGTTCGATTCGAAGCTCCGAAAAAAATCATCCTGAACTGTTTTCGCGTTGGGGTTTGGATCTGAATGTATTGAGAATATATTTAGACAGAGTCTCGCGATCTGTTTTGGATTGTTCTTGATTGTGATTCGTCGAGACGTTTCCAACTATGTTGCAATCGACAAACGACGTCGAGTCGTTTTTTTAAATTTTTATTTTTATTTTTATGTTACGATATATAAAGTTTCGATACGGAAATGTTAATTAATCTCCGTAAAATGATGAATAAAACGATATTTCTTTTGTAAATGAATTACGGTGGATATTGATTTACCTCTCATCCTTTACGAAATAAATAACAATAATAGTAGTTATTATTATTATGATTATTGTATCTATATATTGAAAATATAATTGAACTAGATTCGAATGAAATAAAATAAATAAATAATAATGAATAATAAAGAAAATGATGAGAACAAATAATTGATGATAATAATATTATCAATATTATTATATTATAATAAAATATTTTTATGTTCATTTATTATATATATTATCATATAGATAGAATAATCATAATAATAATCTATGGGATATAGTTATTAGAATTAATTAATTTTAATGAATATTGACTTACCTCTCATCCTATACGAAATAAATCCTTATTATTATTATTATTATTATTATTATTATTATTATTATTATTATTATTATTATTATTATTATTATTATTATCATTATTATTATTATTATTATTATTATTATTATTATTATTATTATTATTATTATTATTATTATTATTATTATTATTATTATTATTATTATTATTATTATTATTATTATTATTATTATTATTATTATTATTATTATTGTTATTATTATTATTATTATTATTATTATTATTATTATTTTTTTTTTTAATTAATATTATTATTATATTTATTAATTATTATTAGAATTATTATTTAAAGGAGATAATCAGTCGTGGCCAATTTTATATTGGATCACATTTCATACATCATTATGGATATGTAATACATTTATACATTAATTTTAATTTACAGCGGGAAACATGTACAACTACCTCACATATCAAGATACGTACAGTGATAACATTAATTTTAATGATGAAATGACGCAATGCGAAACTGTGGGCTTCTTTTCGGAGAGGACACTACGCTGATAATTCTTTTTATTTTCTTTGTATACTTTCTATCCTACGCGATATCAATTTATCTCCTCATCCGACGAAACATCTATTTTCACCTCGCGATAATGCATTTTTTCCCTTCCTTTCCTATCAATAAATACGCCACAATGGAGCAGAGTTTATCAACTTTTTTTTCTCTTCTTTACAAAGTATCACAGTTTGGATTTCGTAATGATAAGACTAAGAACTCTTTCGTGATTCGAGTAATGAAATAAATCGGTAATTCAATAAAAACCTCGCTCGTGCCGTGCTTATTGAGAAGGGAATGTGTGTGTGGGTTGTCGGTTCTTTTTTGATATATCACGCGTTGGATCGTAAAAATTCGCATCAAATTCATCCTGAAAAATCTTCGAGACGTCGTTTAATCTCAACGTTAATCTATTGCACTTGCAAAAATTGCTATTCGAGCCGAATTTGACGTTCCCTTAGCCTCGGGTTTTTTCGGACGGTGAGTCGCGCTCGTGCTCCGTTGATTCTTGAAATCTAAAAATCGAATCTGGCTTATTATTTTTTTTTGTTGCGATCATGCTAAAGACTAGACGATCAAATACAAAAATTAAAACTGAATTAGATCAAAAGAAGAAAAAATGAAATAATAATAATGGACAATAAAAAAATTATAAGAGAGAATAATTGCTGATAATAATATTACAGTATAATAATATAATATTATTATATTGATACAAAAATAAAATGAATAAAAAAATAATCAATAATAATTGATAATCATAATATTATCAGTATTATAATATTATATTATTATATTAATTCGAAAATATAATTGAACTAGATTAGAATAAAACAAAATAAACTAATAATGAATGAGAAAAAAATTAAAAGAAAGAATCATCGATAATAATAATACTATCAATATTATTACATTCATCTATTATATATATTATCATATAGATTGAGAATAATTAATAATTAATCGAGTTGGAATTTTTATCGAAGAGCAATAAAATGCGAAAAATTATTTACCCAGTGCGAAAATTCAGTCCAGCATCGGCGTTGTGATGTTCCATCTGATACATATCACCCAGCAATCGTGCTATGGGTATTTCTCCGATGGTTTCGCGAAAGAACAAAAGTTCCACCGTCGTCGGTTTTACGGCCTGAAGACTCGGCAACAAAAGTAGAAAACGGCCGAATCGCGCTGGTTGTCGGGGATAACGCGATCTAACGTAATCACCGAGGATGCACTGAGCTTGATCTTGCAACATTTCCACGGGTTTTGGATTCGACAAACCTCTCGTTTCTGTCGAAGAAAAAAATCATTCATCATTTTTCGATAAGAACAAATAATATTTTTGTAATTTTCAAACATCTCGAATTCAAATTTCCATAAAATTGATGGAATTTAGGGATTAATCATTACCAGGAGTAAATAAAACGACTGCTTTCATGGACCCACATTCACCACCGTCGGGCGAAAGCTGTCTGAATCTTCCCATTATTTCCTAAAAAACGGGTCCATAATTATTATTCCTTATTTCATTTTATTACGAATTGTTAAAAAATGTAATTTCAATGATTAAAAAAAATTTTTATTCGATCTATTTAATTTTTTTTTACCTGAATAGTCGTGATTTCTTCGCGATAAGTCTGATTAGGCGGCAATCTCCTGCGCACCTGATCGTCTTCCAGCAAACCGGATATGTCCCGATTGATGGACCACTGAGCCAGATGCAGAAGAAACAATTGCGTCCACGTTTGTTGCAGCAACAACAATTGATCGTCCTTGCTCAACGTTTGAAACGGAATTAAACATCGAACCCATCGCACGCCCATGAAGAGCAATTGAGCCGTCGTTTCTTGCAAAACTTCCCACGTTGGAACGAAACTGTGCAAAGTTCCGGTTGGACTGTGACTCGCTTCGGTTTCCGTTTGATCGAGAGAACCCTCGCCATCCGGGGGTGATTTCCAGATAAATTCCTTCGACGAATCGAAACCCGAAATTATTTTATTCTCGTGGATGAACAAAATATGACGAAATGTATTTTACGGAATTATAATTTTCGCGATTATTTGATGAATTTGATGTATTTCCAGTGATTGACGATAGATTACGATTAAATTGTTGATTACTGGAAGAGCGATTTGAATAATATATAATATTAAATGTATGTAAATGATGAAAGAATAATTACAATTTACATCTAATTATTTCTATGATTAGTTAGATCCATCGCAGAATATATTTATTATTAGCCATACTATTATATTAGTTATAATATAATATAATAATTATATTAGAATATATAATAGAGAGAAATATAATATAATATAATTATTATATTAGAATATATAATAGAGAGAAAAATATAATATAATATAGCAATTATATTAAAATATATAATAGAAAGAAATATAACATAATATAATTATTATATTATATAATTTTCATTTCATTTTGTATCATAAAATATTATGTAACATTGAATATTATATAGAACTAACAATATATATATTTCACAATTGTAAATAATGAATCATAAACAATAATTGAAGAGGAATTGCAATTATTATTGTCCAAAAGCATTGAGAAAATAATTATTCCGTATAATATTAACATTGCGATATAAAATATTAGATAAAAAATTAATATTTCGTTCTATTCACCTGATACTTCTCGGCGGACATGAGAAATTGCAGAAGAGGCGGCTGTTGGCCAAACGCGAAAGGCGCTGAATGATATAGACTCGGATTTGGGGGTGGAAATTGCAACGGAAGCGGTACCGGTGATGTCGAATCGTCGGGTGGTTTTTGCATAAGTGAAACTCGTTGGGGATAAGGCGCTGGCCTTTGAGCGCACCTCATACGTCTAAAACACAATTATTCGTCATCAATTTCATCGTTTTGTTGCAATTTTCCTCGCAGAAATAAATTAATAATAAATAAATAAATTTAGAAAAATGAATTTAATTTAAAAAAAAAATATATGTATTTTTAATTAATAAATAAATTTTAAAAATAAACAAACTCTCCGCAAGGTCTTAATGATTCCGTAAAAGCTCACCTGTGATGAGACACTAAATGCGCCGGACTGATGTCGACACGAGAGCCATCGTGGAGAACGGGTGCGCCCGATAACGGCGATAATTGACTCACGACCGAACGATGATGGGACAACAAATTCGCATTGAAGTCGACTCTGGACGTGTCGGGTGTTCCCGAAAGGGGCGAAAGTTGGGTAACAATCGGTTGTTGTTGCTGATGATGAAGTTTGTCGGACATTCCGGGCGGAGGCTTCGGTTTTCTGGGGCCACGTTCGTGTTGTACTGCTAAACATCAATTACACGGCGCAGCTCCATTATTTCTGGGCTCTCGAGACGAGTCACGAACGTTTCGAACGACGATCATTATTTTTCACGTTGAAATTCATTGTATTACGATAGAGAAATTATTGTGAATAATATTGATCCGAATAATAATAATAATGAAAATAAATTTTCATATGAATGAAATATCTTAAATCTTGAAAAATTGTTTAAATACTTTGACGCTAATTTTTTTTTACGTTGAAATTAATCATATTATGATCTATCAATTATTGTCAATAAAATTAATTCATATAATAATGATAATAATAATAATAATAATAATAATGACAATAATGATAATAATATTATAATGATTATTATAATATTATTAATAATAATAATAATAATAATATTATTATCGAAAATACGTTTTCGTAAAAATGGAATATTTTATATCTGGAATAATTGTTATAATTATTTGACGTTGATCATTTTTTACGTTGCAATTCATCATACTACGATTTATCAATGTTTGTCAATAAAGTTGATCCAAATAATAATAGTAATAATAATAATAAAAATAATAATATTGATAAAATCAAAAATAAATTTCCAAGTAAATGAAATATTTTATACTTCGAAAAATTATTATATAACTTTTTTGGTAAGAAATCCATCGAACAAATAGCATAGAGGCACAATTATAAACTCTAAGATCATCCTATAGCCTTCCAAAGATCATCCTACAATAATTCATTCATTTATTTAATTACAAAAGCATGAATCGAATATTTTGATATTGGAAGAACTCCGCCAATCAATCCAACATAATCAGCCACTTGGGATTTCATATCTCCCAATGCCTCTCCAATCATTTTCCCTCAAACAAAAACCCGTCGCTCTACTCGAAGGAAAACTAAATCCCTTCCACCATTTTCCCACCGAGCCAATAAGACAAGACCGAGACGAAATCGTCGTCACTATCAATAATGTCACGCTCAAATAATTGCCACTTCCTCGATTCCTCGCGTGCCAACGTCGCCAGTGAATTACGAGCAAGACGCATCTCGCGCCGATTATTAACGCGTAACATCCCCACCCATTACAACGAAACCCCCCCGGCCTACATCGATGGTCCAGCTGCATCGGTCGGAAGAAAACTACGATCGAGTTTGGACCGTTCGTACGCAGGCGAAAGTGTAGCAGAAGGGAGATTGCGTGAGCTGGCCGCCCTGGAACAGGACTCCCGCTGTTCCATGAGAAATTTCTCGCGAGGAGCCGACGCTTCGGGGTCGTGGTACCCATATATACATCACAAGAAAGAGAGAGAGAGAGAAAGAGCGGAAGAGAGAGATCGAGAGAGGATGAGGGAGGCTGAAAGTGAGAAGGAAGGTCGAGAGGGAGATGAGAGATCGAAGGTGCGAGGGTGTTCTGGATGTGGTGGCCAGGCTTCAGCTTGCGGGGTTGGTTTGCTCTCGAGCGGGGCTTTGGTGCAGAGCTGTGTTACTGCTGCCGCTGCTGCTGCTGCTGTTGGTGCTGGGTGGCGAGCACATCATCATTAATGAGGCTGAGCGGATAGCAGCCGGTGAATTCTCACGTTCGCGCACTGGCGTCGAGATATCCAATTCATCCGAAACCGCCGAAGCCTACGCTTGACCACATTGGCGCCTCGGGATTATTCGATTTTTAATTGAATACCGATTTTCGATAACCGAACTTCGACCGTAGTACAAACTTTATCGTGCTTTTCATTCATTTGATTCGTGGTGTTGAATAGTTTTATTTATTTATGTTTTTTTTTTTTAAGGTTTTTCGAATGGTTTACTTTTGTTATTTTTTGTGGGTGTGAGGATGGCTGGGGGGGGGGTTAGGGTTGTTTCGAATTGAAGGGGTTGCGACGCGGATGGGTCTGTACGAAATGAGACGTATTTGGAAATTGTTTACAGTTCATTTGGATTAGTTGTAATTAATTGATTCGATGTTCACTCGTATTATTGCATTCTAGAATCGATTGTTTGATTATCATTGTTATTGTTAGTATTGTTATTATCATGATCACTACGTTATTATATAAAACTTCATTACTATATTTGAATTTATACCGTAGTTCCTCGTGTTGGGGAACGTAAAGATCGGTGGAATCTATGTATTCTTTGTTCCAAACAAAGATCAATTGGATTCATCGATAATACTGGCAACATATTTAAAAATAATAATCATCGAAGTAATATAATAGTACTAACTTATATAAGTAACTAATGTAATCGAAGAATAATTCAAACATTTATTTCAAAATGCAATAACTCGAGTAAATAGTGGATAAATTAATTTTAAGTCATCATAAGATTTAATATAACAATATGGTAATAACAATAATAATGATAGGAATAAGAAATAATTAAATAATAATAATAATAATAATAATAATTATTATTATTATTATTAATTATATAATAATAATAATAATAATAATAATAATAATAATAATAATAATAATAATAATAATAATAATAATAATAATAATAATAATAATAATAATAATAATAATAATAATAATAATAATAATAATAATAATAATAATAATAATAATAATAATAATAATAATAATAATAATAATAATAATAATGATAATAATAATAATAATAATAATAATAATTATTATTATTATTATTATTATGATAATAATAATTATTATTATTATTATTATTATTATTATTATTATTATTATTATTATTATTTTATAATTAATTTGGATTTGCAAGAGTTATTGCATTGAAAAATAAACTCAATTTTTTTTCCGGCTTCTTATTCCGATTATTATCATTGTTATTGTAAAATACATTTTGATCGTCGTCGATGAATCTAATTGATCCGTGTTCAACACGAAGAACACACAGACTTCATCAATCTTCATGTTCCCTCCATCATCGAACCTTATCAAAACATGAAAAATATCGGTAGTACAAATAATGCGATACGGAAAGAATAAGGGCAAGGGGGCTGGTAGGGGTGCGGAGAGAGGTCGAGAGCCGAGTAGGATTGTTGACGCTGGTAAAAAGAAAGCCGAGGGCGTGTTTGTTTTATCCCAATGGGGACAGCGTTGATACAGTCTCGAAACGTGATTAGCAATAATATTCATGTTTTTACAAGCTTGATTGCTCCTTTATCCCGGCCAAGCACCGACGATAAAACCGGAAAAAAATTATTACGTTTTCCGCGGGTTGCCGTCGACGATTCGGCCGCAGCGTTGTCCGGCGGAGGCGGAAATGGGCATTTGTTCGACGAAAATGTTTATATTTCTGCATTAATGATGGATAATTTCGATGAGTTATTGTTTTGAAATTGATTTCAACGTTAAATAACAATTTGAATTTATGATAAATTGTAAGAAAGTAATCGATCCAAATAATAATAATAAATAACTAATAATTATTCTACTTGCTACTATATTTATTGATTATTGATTATTATAATTATCGATCATTCTTCCTTCAATTTCATTGATTTTTTCTTTAGCAATTATTGTTTTTCTTATCCAATTCTTATAATAATTACTCATTCCCAAAATTCTTCAAATCACAATCATAATAATAATGATAATAATAATAAATAAATAACCCATAATAATGAATAATCTATAATGACATAACTTGCTACTAATGATTATTGATTATTATAATGATCGATTATTCTTCTTTTAATTTGATCAATTTTTTAAAAATTTTTATTATGTTTCTTATTCAATTTTTATCATTATTAATTATTCCATGAATACTTCAAATAGCAATAATGATGATAATAATAATAATAATAATAATACCAATAATGATAACAACAATAATAATAAAATAATAAAAATAATTTTGAACATTAATTCCCATAAAAATAGAATATCGAAAAATGAAATTATTATTTCAAATTTGATTCCAATTTTACACAATAATCATAATCCACGATAATTTAGCAATAAAAGTATTTTAAATAAATTTTCCACTGAATCAATGACCATTTGACCATCCCCGGCCAGAAGCGTGAATGCCGGCGGTGAACAGGGTGTCGAGTTTATCTATCATTTAAGACGAAACACCAAAGCCCGAGAGGAAGATCTTGTTCGGGGAGGATGAGAGGGGAATAAGTTGTCGCCCCAGTGGTCAAAGACAGAAGTTTCGGAGGGTCCTCTCCTGGCAGTCCGAATGTTCGCGACTGCGAGCCAATGTCGGTCTCAACAGTGTCGGGTCTTGAACGTAAGAGTTTCGTTTGTCTCATGCACACATCAACGTTCGAGGGTAATAGCGGAAATCCGATTATTATGCTCATTTCTCACGTATAATAGATAAACGTAATGCTTTGCGAGGAATCTATAGAGCGTGACAGATATATATATATATATATATATTATATAGATATGTAAGTGTGTTATACATAGAGAGCTCGATTTTACTTGATTGATCGTTCACGTTTGCCGTGAGAATACCTGCATCTGTCGAAAGATCGTTCGTAAAGCGTCTTCTGTTATGGACGTTGACCACGTATACCTTCTAGCTTTTTGGGGTGGGTGGCTGTTATTTATTCATTTCAATTTTTTTTATCCACTCGTTATTGTTCTTCTTTGTTGATTTTTTGATACACAATTCGATTGTGCGATCTTTGTGAGGAATAGAACATTTCGTAGGTGATTTTTTAATGATAAATGTCAATAAGTCATTCGTTTACCTTCGAGCTTTTTGGGCTGGATGGTTGTTATTTGTTTATTCATTTATTTATATATTTAATTGACTCGTAATTTTTTTTCGTTGGTTTTTTTTTATTCACAATGTTATTATGTGATATTTGTGAAAAATAAATCATTTCGTAGGTGATTTTTGTATGATAAATGTCAATAAGTCATTCCTCTACCTTCGACCTTTTTTGACTGGGTGGCTGTCCTTTATTTATTTATTTTTTTCCATTTACTCTTAATGATTTTTTTGTTCGTTTTTTGATACACGAAATTCGATTCTGCGATATTTGTCAGAAATAAAAAATGTTGTTGGTGATTTTTTAATGGTCAATGTCGATAAGTCATTCGTCTTAAAAAATTATGAAGTTAGGTCTACTAAATTCGTATATCTGAGATTTAAGGCTTACAGGAGAGGTGATTATAAATAACAATAATAATATTTCTCTGTTTCTTTCATACATGATTCGATTACGTCATATTTGTGAGAAATAAAACATCTCGTAGGTGATTTTTCAATGATAAATGTCAATAAGTCATTTGGCACGAAAACTTATGGGGTTCGGTCTGATTTCGGTGTGATTTTTCTAAATAATAAAAAACACTCAAAAAATTATCACCCACTTAATTCTTTTTCAATTCCGAAACCAAAGCATCCCGTTATTCCTTAATTATCCCAAAAATAATTTCCTCCAGCATCCGAACCGAAAGGATTGAGCTCCACCCATCGCACAATCACCGTCGCCACGTGCCTCAACCCCCCCCCCCCCGCCCCCGTCAGATTGCCGACAAACTAAAACAAAGAAAAACCCCCATACAAAACAAAACAAAAAAGAAGAATCGAAAACACCTCTTCGCAGAGTAAAATCTGCAATTCCTCCAGCATCCGGCCTTCCGGCCGTCAGACACGTTATCCCATCCGAGGCCTCAGCACAAAGCTATTTCCCCGAACTATCCGCGTGTTGCATCACCGGCGAACGGAATCGTGGCCGTTGGGGGACCGAAGGGAGGTCGGAGGGTGAACGGGGGTGGTCGAAGGTGGTTCGAATGATCGCGAACCGATGGATTATCGGTCCGCATGCGCTGGAATGGACCGCGCCCTGTGCCCTTTCCGCCCTCGGGTCTTCCCGGTCGAGCGGACGCGCCAGAGCGAGATCGAGCCGTCGACAGCAAAACATAAATATATATATATATATCTGTCTATGTATCTATATATATCTATATACACATAATCGTAATACATACAGCGGCACGTGTGGGCCACAATGCGAGTTCCCACACGGGAAACAGCCCGCTTCCGAGCTTTCTCGAGCGGGGGGACCTCGAGGCGACCACCTCCACTCGCCCCTAACCCCCCCGAACCCCCCCCCCCCCCAGGGTGGGTTGGAAACGTACCGGAGGGTGTAGCTCATGGATCACGGGCTCACACTCCTCTATCCTACTAAACGGTAAACCGATCTGTGAACATTTCAGCAGTCAGCGATCTCGAAGGCTAATCCCCGGGTGAGTATGGGGTTGATACATCACCCGCTCTACTCCATCCACAATCCTCTCTCTCTCTCTCTCTTCATCCCTCACACACTCCTTCTCCTCCTGTCTCGCTCGTATTCGCACTTTCCGTCGGTTTCCGCACGCGTTTCCCTTCCGTTCGTCCTCACTGCAGCTCTCCTCTTCGCCCTTCATCTCTGTAACCTTCTACCCACGGCCAGCCACCCTCTTCACTATCCCCCCCCCCCCCACCCCTTTCCCGGCACATATTTAACAATCGTACGTGTGTACAAGCACTCGTGATCGCGGGCCAACGGGCGGTGCATAATTATACGGACACGTACACGCGTATGGAAACACACATTTGTACACGTGCGACTCGTGTCGGACTATCTCACGGGGGGGGGGGGGGGGGGGGGGTGAATTCGTCATTCATATGCGAGTTACGGAATTCAATCGGGCACACGGGGGATGACACGGCGGTCATCCGGCTTGTGCGACCGGAAATACAGGTTGGTTACGGACGTTAAGGGCCTCGCCGGGGCTTGCCTTGGTGAGGCGAGCGAGAGGGACGACGTATGGCGGCCGTCGCAATCCCCCCCCCCCCCCCCCCCGGGGGGGGGGGGGGGAATGCTGGTCCGCCCATCGTGTTGGAGATAATCGGTTACTAATCGCTAACACGAGTTATGTGCGTTGCGTCGATGGAATGGCGTGCGATGAAGCAATGAAGGGTTTGGGGGGAGAAATTGGTTGAGGATTTTTGAGGAGATGTTTTGTTTTTGAGGGGAATTGGGGGAGGAGATTTTTCTTTTTTTTTTTGGGGTTTGATTGTTTAGGCTTTGAGGGAGTTGGGGTTATGGGGAGACTATGGGTTTGTGTTTTTGTAGTGTTGTTTTTTTTTTATGGAATTTGGAATAGTGGGTTTTGTAATTGTGACGGTAATTGGAATGGCTTGAGGGGTTTTCTGTTTTTGAGGTAATTTGGACAATTTTATGCGGAAATTGGCGGGTAAAATAGTTTGCAATTGGAGAAATTTGTTTATTAGGGTTATGGAGTTTATGGGTTTGTATATTGCAGGAGGACCTAGGACCTAAAGTCCTGTGAGACATCCTTCCGACAGAACGCGGAAAGTTATGGAGGTTGAACATTAGAATCCGGCGACAGCGACAAGTTGCGATAGATACAAAAATCACAATCATTGCAACATGCGCAACAATTCTCAAAACTATTCAATTAAAGCGAGAAGATTCCCATAGGCTTGTGATTCGTTTTTGAATTTTGAAGTTTCTCATGTTGTACGTAAAATATATATTTAATTTTTGAATATGATATAATACTATATTCAAAAGAATTATTTATTAGTATTATTATTGGCGCTATCATATCGATTTTTGAATTTTTTTAAATCCAACACACATAGACTATATACAAATTACATATGTCCATTTCTATATATAATTGCTACATGGACTATATACAATATTTTTTCACTTGAGCATACAACGAAACGGCGATCTCCTCCGAAGATTCGTTCCCGAGTTTCTCTCGGACGATATTTGACAGGTGACGATCAAAGCCGACGGCTTAACGCGACGACCCGTTACGTCGACACGTCGCAACGCATCGCGGCGCACATGACACCTCCACCTCCTCCTCGCCCCTCTCGCGGATCGGCCAACGACGACTGCGACGACGACGATGAACGACGGATCGTCGCACATCGCCCCATCGTCGTTGCCGCGTTTATCGTTTATGTGGATGGATTGATGCCGGCCCGGCCGCGTGTCGGGCAAGCCTCGCTTCGTTGCGTTACCAGCCGGTCCACTCCCACGCGAACAACCCCCTATGCTCCGCTCAGCTCATCCCCCACTCCCTGCTGGGCCGGGGCGGCAAAGCCAGAGGCACGAAGCGCATCGCAGCCTCCGTTCTCGCGTACAACTCGACGAACTTTCGAGCCCCGAAGCTCAAACTCTTATGCTCGGTTCTCGTAACCGCGTTACGCGCGTATAATATGACGCAAAATGAGGGAGGGAGAGAGAGAGAGAGAGAGAGAGAAAGAGAGACGGAAAGAGCGAGAGAGAGAGAGGGAGGGAGAGGAAGAGGAGACTTAAGTATATTTGACATGAGTCGCTGTATTCATCGACGGAAGGTTTTCCAAGCCGTCGGTTCTTGAGGTTGTTGGAAGACAGCATTTGTCGGTGAAATTAGTCAGAGATTAGTCAGACATCAGACAGACATTAGACAAAAATCAGTCAGAAATCCGTCAGACTTCCACCCGAATCCATCACCAATCAAAATTAAATTCAATTGAATCAACTTAAATCAACGTTCTTTCGAAAAAAAACGACTAAAAAAATCTTTTTTTTTTTTCATACGACACCCCAAAAAAGCACACACAATGTCCATGAGCTTTTTCGCTTTACGCAACCCAGTACAGAACAATTCCACTCTCCAAGCCCGTACGAAAATTTTCGCTCTGGCTTTTAATCCTCGTACGTGCGAAACGTCCGGAAAACCTCGAACGGTTGAGAGAGCGCGGGCGTAGCGTCGAAAGGGTTGACGAGCGGGAAACGAGCGAAAGGGATTTTCGTCGAGATAGCAAAAAGGTCGTCGGGCGTGGTGTTCGTTACGCGAATTATGAGCGAAAACAAAGAGAAGATCGGAACTTCGCGAAAGGGGGGTTTGAAGCAGTCGCGGGATTGCGGGAGCGACGAACGGGGTGGGGGGGGGGGGAGGGGGGTTGAAAAGTTGTAGCCGAGCGATCGAGCGTGAAACGTGTCGCGATATCTAAAGTTTGCCATGGTATTATATATACACAGACGTAGTATATGCGGACAATTGCGCGGGAATGTTGAACGGGGTACACGTAGGACGAGTGAATTTCAAGCTGTGTACATTGGAGATGATGTTGACCGTATCTCGGGAAAAAAATGGGAGACGCTGCATGTATATACGATGAGAAAAAGGGGGAAAAGAGGGAGAGAGAGAGGAAGAGAGAGAGAGAGAGAGAGAGAGAGAGAGAGAGAGAGAGAGAGAGGAAGAAAGAGAGGAGAACGAGCTCACGGAAGTATTAAAGTATTGGCCGCTGTGTCAGGTTACTGCATTTTCCGACAACATTGCACCGTTCGGCCGATCGAATTGTCCGGTTGACACGATTCGTCGATTTGCCGAGAGTCGAAACGAACGGCAACAACGATGCCTTCGATTGCAAACGGATTAATGGCACTTCGCACCCGTTAATCCGCGTCGTTTTATGCAACACGATTGAAAACGTGGATTTTATATCGATGCTCATTGACTCAAATGCGCGGAACTTGACCGTCGACGTGTGATCGGGGTTTGGATGATAGCGGGAGATTTTTGCGATTGGATTTGGGTGGAATATGAGGAAGTTGGGGAATTTAATTGGAGATTGGTTTGGAATTTTGTTGGGGTTTTTTTCTTTTTTGGAAATTTTTATCTTTGTATTTTTATATGAATATGGTTTTCGAAACAGGCACTGTCGTCGTTGTTCTCATCTTCGAGTATAGTATTTTGACAGGATATGCCTGAGATATTTTTGAGAAATATTCAAATTTGAAAAAGTTGTTAATATTTTTGTTGAAAAATGTCGATTTTTCGATATTTTTCTTTTGCAACTGTGTTAAAATTTTAAAAAGTTAAAAAAACTTTAAAATTTTAAAGTTAAAAAAAATCCCAAATTAACATTTCCCAGTCTCAATTAATCATCACTTCAGCTATTCGTTAATGCCAAACATGCACAACATGATCCAGACTTGTAAATCCACGAATTCACCCATTTTGGACCAACTCTTCGCCCCACCATCCATCCTGCAAGACCTCAAAATAAAACTACAAACCGTTTCGTGTACATTTTTTCCAACGAATAACCTTTTTTTCCCGCTAAGACGCAAAATAATCGTACAGGCGTCGACGCGACATCGCAGAACGATAATTTACGAAAGCTCGGGAGTTGAGGACGTCGGTTTAGCTCGATCGTGGGAGCGACCGCGGTGACGTCGTCTTCGCGGTGAACAGCACGGTTTCAAGGTTTCGGCTCGAAGTCGGAACGAAACCCAGGCCGCGGTGGATGCCTTCGTCCTAATGCCGTTAATACCCCGGGTGTTTGGCGAAAGAGGTCGGCGGTGGCATAATGGGGTGGAATAGGTCGAAGGGGACGTAACATCCCTTCGAGGTTGGTCCGTTGAGACCGAGGTAAAAGGAATCGTAGGCAAGGAAAACACCGCGAGAACGCGACCCTGGATACATTAGAGGGATGATACGGGCGCGTTTCATCCACTCTTTCCACTCTTTTCCCCGCACAGCAGCTCCGCCGCGGCTTCACCGCGCGCGAGGACTTTCATGATTTCTCATACCCGCGGAATCAAAATGGCGACGAAAGCTTCGTAGTCAAAAGGTTTGATAACCTGATTTTTCGATCTGGAATTCGACATGGCCGCGAAAGATTGATTTTGCAGGGAAATAGTTTATCGGGGGAATTTAGTTTGAGGTGATTGTGCCCCTTAAGACGCGGAATGTTGATGATGGAAATGGATTTGGAAGATATTGTGGCTTCAATTGCGGTTTAGAAGTGTACTTTGTGCAATTGAACGACGGAGAGACAAAGAAATACAAATACAAATTATTTGGACGATTATTTGATTATTCGGTTGATATAAATTATTCGAATGATTCAATTTTTCAATTATTTAATTATTGTGCAAAGTGTTTGAATTATAATTCGATTATTCGTTTAATACGGATTATTGTAATAATTACTCGATTATTCGCTTGGTAAAAATTATTAGAATAATTAATTGATTATTCGCTCGATAAAAGTTATTCGAATAATTATTCAAATATTTGCTTCATACAAATTGTTAGAATAATCATTTAATTATTCGTTTAATACGGATTATTCGAATTATTACTCGATTACTCGCTTAGTAAAAATTATTTAAATGATTATTTGATTATTCGCTCGATAAAAATTATTCGAATAATCATTCAATTATTTGTTTTATACAAATTGTTAGAATAACAATTCGATTGTTCGTCTAATACGCATTATTCGAATAATTACTCGATTATTCGCTTGATAAAAATTATTTAAATAATTATTCGATTATTCGCTTCATACCAATTATTCGGATAATAATTCGATTATTCGCTTCATACAAATTATTCGAATACTCATTCGATTACTCGCTTAATCCAAATTATCCGAACAAACATCCCATCCTTCGCTAAATACTTATTTTCAAAAAATTATTCAATCATAGTCCCTCCGATCATCCAAATTTTCTAAACAATCAACCCCTCACACGCGTTAAGACCCGCGATAAGGACGATTCTTCGTTAACACCTCTTCCAAACACGACCTCGCGAGCACCCAGCACGGCGCATCATCCAAATCCGGAGTGGTAAGCCGTCCGGTAATCTTTCGTTCTCGTTTAAAACCATATTTCGCGAAACACCGCGGTCGGGCGATCTCGCCAGGGGCGGCGAAACGTCGGGGGGGTTGTGGGTGCGGCGGTGGCGCGGATCATTGCGGCGATAACTGGACAAGTGGGGGAGATTTGGCGAACGGCCGGTGACGAGGTTGGTCGGGATAATGTCGCCAACGACGACGCTGACGACGACGACGACGAGGATTCGGGATTCGCGGAATTAACCGGTTTGCATTGCGGGGGTGGTTCAGAGCTTGTCGAAGGCTGATTGCGCGCCGCCGGCGGTTGGCAAAGCGCGCCGTCGGTCCGAATAACAGGCACGAGACGATTTCTCCGTGGTATCCGGCTATGTGGGGGTTTGCCGGACGTTCACTCGTTATGAGGATCGCACATCGGAGTCCTATCGAAGCACGGAAAACGATTTCGTCCTCCCGGCTGACTATAATCGACCTGTTCTACTGACGTACGACCAAATTTTTATTTTACCCCTTCGGGGAGTAATTTTTCACACTCGGGTTGATCGAATATTCATTAGCTTTTCTGGATTGTTGTGTCGTTTGTTGTCTCGTTTGTTGTCCATCGGAATGCGGTGGGCAGGGATGCAATGGATGTTAATTGATGTTGTTTCGGAGCGAAAGAGTTTGTTGCTTCGTGGAAATTTGGATTGAAATGAAGCGACGAATTGTTTTGATTTGAAAAAATTTGTATGAGATTCTGGAGAAGAGGATGAAGAAAGAGAAATGGAATTTGTTGGTGGGATTGTTGTTAGTTAATTTAGTAATTTTGAAGTAATTGTTTTATATATTTTGATTATTTTAGTAGTTCAATGAAATTACGGGTGAGGATTGAATTTAGTTGATGGAGATTGAAAAAAATCGAGTTAAAATTTGTATAGAAAAATTTTAGAACTTAATGAATCATGAATAAATAAGACATCGAAGAAATTTCTATTAATATTTGGAAAGGAGAATTTTGATTTCAAAAATATAATTCATTCGTGTTATTATTATTTATTAATTTATTGATTTTCGATTAAGTATTTGATATATTTTATTTATTTAAGTAGTTCAATAAGATGACAAACAAAAATTAATTTTAGTAAGAAAGAAAAAATCGAGCAAAAATGTGTATTGAAAAATTGCATAACTTAATATATCGTGAATAAATAAAACATAAAATGAATTTCCATAAAAATCCTGGAACGAATAATTTAAATTTAAAAAATAAAATACATTCATATAATTGTTATTAATTCATTGAGTAATTTTCAACTCAATATTTCAGTTTAATAATACTGCAAACGAAAATAAATCGTTTCAAACATTCATTCGTTATTTTTTTCACTTTTTTCATGAAAACTACGAAGAAATGAACGGTTGAAATAACTCAAATCCGCACAAACAGCCACAAACGGAACAAAAATTCCGCATTTATCAGCCGCCGACTGCCTTCCCTGAATAAAAAATAATCCTCAAAAAGAACAAAAAAAAAAACAACAAAAGACATTTCATGCATCTCCGACAATAATCCCGTAACAAAGAGCATCGTCGTCGTCGTCGCCGTCGCTTCACCTCCGGAATTACACACTTATTCATCCATGCACATACATACATCCACAACCGCATACAAATATATACCCACAATACGTACGGTATTTAATTCGACGCAGGTAAATGGCCGCGTTTGTTCCCCGAATGTTCTTGGCTGCGGCGAATGCTCCCCCCCAACCCCTCCCGTTGCCGCGGGCAAGAGGATGAAAATTTCGCCTCGTGGCCCCCGTGTGCAGACTCCCTAACGTTAGGAAGCTCTGCCGCTAATTGAATCTCCTCTCTTACTCGCGTCTGAAGGCCCCGCGGGGGATGCTGGGAACCGGAGCACCCGTGCTGCATTAAACACCCTCCCCCCGAACACCCTGGCACCCTCATCCACGACGAGCGGTGTTCGTGCCCCGCCCCAATATCCCCGGCAGCCTCTCACCCCCACCCCCACCCCCTCATCCCCTTTCACGAGGCAACCACTACCACCGCCGTGTTGCCACCGACCTCGCACCCCCGTGACCCTGCGTCCCTTCGACGATTTCTCTCGCGAATCACCTTCGAGGTACGACGAAATCTTTCGTTCCGTGCGAGAAAGAATCCTTTGCCGGCCGACGTCGAGCTTCGACGACGTTCTCGATGGGAATTCGAGGAGATAAAAGCCACGGGGACAACGAGGGAGATGAGAAAAAGGGGTGAGAAGGTTGGTGCGGAGGAACGATGAAAATAACTGGTCGAGAAAGGGTTGGGCAAGGTTGGGTGATAGGATGGATATTTTTATTCATTGCGGAGAAGAGTTATTTTTGTGATTCTCGTGAACTATTGCTTGGTATCGCGTTTGTTATAATTTTGATTGATAAAGTGATGATTATGAGGCACATTGTGGAATTTTTTCCGATTTTTTGAATAGATTGTTTAGAAATTAGAGGGAGGGGGATGATTTGATGTTGAGTTTGAGAGCGAATATCTTGGGATTGGAGGGTTGGAGTGAAAAGGTCTCGGGATATTTTTTTGTTGCATTTAAAGAGACCTTTTTAAAGACACCAGACTCGATGTAGTGAGAATAAAAATGTCGAGTTTATTCTTTAATCTATGGGAAGGGAGTTAATTGTTCTTTGTTTTTTATGTTATCATTTCTGTTTTTGGGTCATTGATCTACGTTGGTGCATCAAATTTCATCTTAATCGGTACAGAAATAAGAGAATGGGAGGACTGTGACATGCAGACAGACTGACAGAAACCATAAGGGTTCCTAAATATCTACGGAACCTTTAAAAATAGGCAGATAGAAAACTGAACCGAGTTTCTGGACAAGGCGACGTGAAATCCGGGGGTCCGAAGGCCAAACGGAGATGTTTCCAGGATCGGTAAATGGTTAAATTGATACAACACGTTGGAGCAAAGACGTCAGAGACGAAAAACGCCGAGGTGGCATGACGTGACGATATTTTGAACCCCCGACGAGTGAGATCATAATTTTCGGATCACGAGCAAAGTAGGTAATCGGGTTTATTGTGGGCAAAGGTCGCACCGGATGGATATTGAAGAATCGCCTAATCGAAAAAATTTGAGGAATGATAGATCTCGATAGAATAATAATACATGAATTATTTCTGAATTTTCTACTGCGTAATTTAATAGTTATAAATTTATCAATGTAACACGATTGCTTATGGAAAAACAGCTTTTGCAGACGTTAATGGTTGCAAAAACAATGGAACTAAATCGCCGTAAATTCTGAAAAAATGATATCATCATGATTTAGGATCGACAGATTGATTATGCTTAATTTAAAATTAATCGACTGAGTAATTGTCGAGAAATTAATTAAAACAATGAAGAGTATCGCCAGCAAGACCTTAAGGCTTTGTTTAAGGAATTATGAGACCATTAGGACGAAATACGTTGATGAATGATTCCTTATTCAAATCTTGTCGTTCCGTCGCGACAATGAGAAATAATTAGGCTGATAAGGGATTTTCTGTAGATGAAGAAATTATGTTTTGAAAGCTTTTATTTTTTCTCGAGGGTTGAAAGTTGTGATGAATAATTTATCGAAAGGCTGAAAGGATATTTGTCGAATGGTTTAAACCGCTTGGGGTATCGATTCGATCGGGACTCGTCACCCTCGGGTCCAAAGGATTCGGGTATAATCCTTGCGAATAGCGAGCCAACCGTGAAAGGCCAAAATTAATAGGGTTTCGAAGCGAGAGGAAGCCCTTCTTCGAGAATTCGGAACGGATACGATACTCGCAGATTTGTCAGCCATCGCGATATTTCGGGACAATATTGTTTGACAGGAAAACCGAGAAATTATCGTGGAAATTATCATAGCAATACTTTCAAAGGAGTCCTAAGAAGATCGTAAAAACATTTCAAACTCCCAGAAACGATTAATTCTACGAAAATAAATTTTCTTTCTTCGATAAATTAATTTAAAAAATGTCTCAGATATAATTTTAATTCGAATCGAGCGAATTCTAGATAAGAAAGATTAACTTTTTTGTTTTTTGAAAAATAGCGAGAAGTTAGATAGCCAGAAAATGGAGGACTAAAGGATTAATTATTTTATATATCGTTTTCGGATATTTTAATTTATTTCAATTTCGATTTATTTCTAAATTTTGAATAGTTGAGTTGGCAGCGGTGGTGTAAATAATGTGTGAGGTACTTACCGTCTCTGTTCATCCCAACTTGAAAGCACTTGTTGAGGCGACAAGCCCGGCACTGATTTCTGTGAATTTTGTCGATCGGACAATGTCCTGTCACAGATCCATGAACCTTGCACGTGTATTTGCGTTTGTTGTGAATACTTCGCTTGAAGAAACCCGAACAGCCTGAAGATCGACCAATAAAATGAAAAATAAACAATCATAACTGTCGTATCAAACACCGATAAATTAATCGACGGAATATTTCACGAATCGTTGATAATTTTTATTTTTATCGAATTTGTTTGTTTAATTTTTATAGAAAAATTTTTATTTTAAAAAATCTTACCGTCGCAACTGTAGATACCGTAGTGCTTGCCGGAACTACGGTCATCGCATACCTTGCAGGGAATGTCGAGCAGTCGATCTCCTAAAACAAAATTTTTTAATACTTTTTTATGTATTTAAATATTTCGAGGCAAATAAATTTATTATGAATTTATTATACATTTTTTACGAATTTATTATGAATTTATGATGGATTTATTATGAATTTATTATGAATTTATTATGAATTTATTAAGAATTGAGGTATTCATTCGGATTAAATAGTGTCCGCCAGATTACATTGGCCCGAAGATTACACAAGATTACACAAGATTACTTTTTCTGCAGATTACTTGTAATCCTCGTTCGAGTAGAACCAAATGGAAAAGATCGCATGTAATCCGTGACATATTACACACAATTTTCCAAAGATTGCACGTCTCCGTGACGGAATACATGAAATTTTCGTAAGATTACGAAGAGCGGTTGAAATACGCCCTGAAGTAAAATTCATACGAGATTACGAGAGAACGCATGAAGCCAGGAATACATGAGAATCACCAAACGAATACATGAAGAACGCACGAAGAATACACGAACTTTTTTGTAATCTTTCACGATTACATCAGATTGCATAACACTTTTTGTTGAGATTACCAATAATTACAGCACAGGAGGAATACGAAGATTACACGAAGATTACACAACAAACACAAAAATGATTACCGAAGATTACTTCTCACATGTACACCAGATTACACGAATGAAAACTCCCTCATTACAAATGTATTTTTGATACGTTTATGATATCTTTCGTTTAACCGATTAATACAGTAGTAAAAGTCAATCAGACACGACAATCGGACATGACAAATTAAACTTCGTCTTTGTCTCGAGGATTTTTCATCGAGGGGTGAGTCATTGATTGCCGACTGCGATTTTTAATAATACAATGAAAAATAAATCTAAAAAAAAAATAAACAAAAGGTGAGTAAACGGTGAGATTTATCGGCTCGGAAGAAATAAGAGAAGCAAAATTAAATGATTGGGTAGAATAAAAACTCGAAGGGCTCGGAAGAAGCAACGGGGATGATCGTTGAAGCGTCGCGATAATCTGTTCGCTCCCTTTCGCAGCTACCCTAATCGTCCTAATGATCCGCGGCAAGAAAAACACGCTCGTGGCTGAACCGACCGTCGGGTTTTCTTCCCCTTTCGCGGCAAGGCCTTTCGCACCACCCGCTCTATCCTCCCTTAAACCGAGTAAGTCTTAAAGAGTCTTTGAATCGAATTCTAAAAAAAAAAATCTTTTAAACTATAGATTTTTCATTTATATTCAATCGCTGAAGAATTCAAATGTCATTTAGGCCAGAATTAAAAAGTCGTAATTTGTCATGTAGATATGAATATTATAATGGAGAAAATTTAATTTTCTTTTACGTTTCGTTATATTTGATTTTTATTGTATTTTTGGGATTTAAAATTATTGTGAAAATTGGAATTTTGTTGGTGTATTTGATTTATGATGAATCTTTGGAGATTTCGATCGGAGTCCGGCTAGATTTCGAGGTGTATTTTTATTGGAAGATAGACAGGGATATTTTTTAGTATTTTGGAGGAATTTTCATATTTTTTTGGACATTTGCATATCGTTCCAATATTTTTGGTAAATCTGGTACGTAAAAAAGAACATTTAACGTCCCATCAGTTGTCGTTCTTAATCAAAACCTTTAGGAAACCGTTTTCAAAATTATTCAATTCAACTTTGTGACGTTTGGTATCCCAAAAATATCAAAAACAGTAAATCTACATGGCTCACTCCTTTCACTATATAAAATATATCATTTCAATGCTATGCAAAAATGTATCGACATGTTTTTTAATTCATCGTCTTTGAATAAAAAAAATATTCATTGCAGACACACCCACGAGACGATTCAGTAAATTTAATCCACCTTTCACAATTCAATTCCTTTCCTGATAAAAATGATTAATCTCCTGAATAAATCCATGCACAAATTTCGCAATCGATCCAAACCGGTACCTTGGTTCAAAACGTATCGTCAGAGATAAGACGATTAAGACAAAAATGTTCACTTCAAACGAAAACTCCGCCATTTTTAAAAACAATTATTGCAGAGAAAAGAAAATTAGTCACTGGTCACAATTCCACCGAGCCGTGTTGCACAAATTCAATTCCTCCCAGAATAAAAACATGCACAATTTGCGGTAACAATTAGCACTATCTATCCTAAACAAATTCAAAAAAAAATAAATTAACAAATAAAAAAAAGAATCAAAAGAATACGTAAAAAAAAACCGACTGACCTGTGTTTATCCTTCGAATCGGCTCAGAAGACGACGTTATCGTGGGTTGAGATACTTTGAGGAATTATCGGACCATATATGGCCATATCTCAACAAATTATGTTTTATTAAGATTTTATCGTTACGTTGTGACAATGAAAAATATTTATGCTCATTAGAGCCCTTCTTGTTTGGAAAAAAAATTATATCGCAAAGCTTCTGCTTCGTCTCGAGGTTGGAAAGTAATTCCAACCTCAAATAAATAACAAAGGACAATAATAACAAATAACAATAGCGACAAATAATTCATCACAAGTCTAAAACTATATTCCTCAAATGGTTCAGATAGTTCAAACCGCAAACAAAAAAAAAAACAATCACCGATCACAATTCCCCATAACTCCGCCGCACAAATTTACCATTCCCAAAAAACCCATCCCCAATCCCCGTCAACAAAAACCACCAACGATCCCAACCAAATCCCCCCCAAAAAAACCAACAAACCCCCGAAAAAATTCCCGCAAAATCAAAATCATACTTAAAAAAAAATAAAATAAAATAATCCCACTGACCTGTGCCCATCCTCCGAACCGGCTCAAAAGTCGAACATCCCCAATGCTCGAGGATTCTATCCGTCCTTATCACCCCTCGCAGTTGTAACCCACGGCGTAAGGCTCAAAGCTCCGTACACGAACGTCTCTTAACGCGTTTGTTACCGACTCCGGTAACGAAACCGAATATTCCGAAACGATTTCCGTCTCCCGGATTCTCCGTGGCTCCGTGGCTGCTGGCTCTTGGGTCTTGACGTTGGGGTATCAACCCTCCTTCCCGGTTGGCTCGTTGGCTCGTCGATGTTGCTCACGCGGGGGTTGAGTCCTCGTGCGAGACTCGCGATAAGAGGGAGGGTAGAGAGGGGTCGCCGGAAGAGAGAACGAAGGGGGTCAGGGGGCGCGTTTCTGTACACGAGTTCGACCGGTTGGCGTATGGGTGTCCACCGGGTAGGCCCCCCGGAGTCGAAGCCCTCGAAGGGTAGGGGATGTGCACCAGCGGGGATTGTGCAAGGCCTCGACAACGAAGAACCGGAAGAGCGCGACCGAGAGCTCGAGAAAAGACGTCGAAGGGTTCTCCGAAGTTTTGTCTTCGACGTGGGGCAGGCAGGCAACGTTCTCCGATGGGGTGGCAAGGGGGTGGATCGGGAACAAGCTCGCGATGGACGAAACGACGAAGACGAAAGCACGGAAGACGAGCAGCGATGGTGTATGTTTATCGGTTAAAATGCAAACGCACGTGTGATAGTAACGGGCGAGATAGAAATACTGGGTCGCGCGAGGGTGGATAACTTGCTCGATGGCGTAACACCTTCGTGGCTGGCTGGCTGGCTGGTAGGTCGGTGGTGGCGACGATGGTGGGTGGTAGCGGTGGAAAATTGCCCGGGGGGTTGCAGAAGCTTCGGGAGAATGAGAGCAAGAGAGAGCGAGAGAGAGATTGAGAGAGGGAGGAAGAGGAAGAGGGCAGGGTTTGGGCATCTGCGTGGGCACAGATCGGTGGTGGTCCAGCCGCGTAGGTAACTCGTCGTCCTACGGTGACGCGACGATGTCCCGTTCTAACCCTCGTCCGTACCAATTCGCGGTGGTTCGAGGGTCGACGGAGGGAGATCGTGCTCGGCTAGTGCTCCGACACGATCCTCATCTCGTACAAGCTATTTCCCTCCTCGCTTTTCATCTTTCTCCGTCTCTTCAACCTCCCTCGTTCCCGGGGTTTTCGTTCTATCTTCGGACTTGCTGGCTGAGTGGCCGTGCTTCGCTCACCCTCGTCACGGAGAACCCGGCACACGCAGGGGTTTGCCGGTGTACTGACAGTCAGCCAGCCACGGGGGCGGCTCCGCGAGGCCACGTTGTCAGCTGACTCTCGGCCCCAGCATCCCCCAACCCTCTCTCTCTCTTTCTCTTTCTCTCACGCGTTCTCGCTCTCTCGGTTTCCGCAACCAACGCTACGATGTCCATTGGTCGACTCCACCCCCGTGAACCGACCGAGCTTGCGGTACGTTGGAATCGCGGGGGTGGTGGGCGTGGCCGGTTCGCGAGCTTGCCGAAGCTCCGACCACGCCTACACAACCCTTAGCCGTTGCAGGAATCGTTTATTTTATTTTATTTTTGGTTTATGGTTTTTTTTTCTCGATTTTTTTCCACTTCGCGACCGCCGAGAGAGCTTATTTTCCGGTGCTACGCGATTCTGAGGGGGAGGGGGGATATAGCGAGCAACGATTGAAACTGTGCGCACTATGGTTTGTTTTTTTTTTGCCCGTAGTGATGTATGTTTGCGGGGGTGCAGGAGTTCGGGGCTGCGAAGATCGGCGACGGGAGAGTTCTTTTGGACGGCTGGAAACGTGTTTATCGCGGGACGAGTAATGAGTCGAGGCGATGATGGAGAAGGCGATGCGGGAAAATAGTTGGGTGAATGATTTTTGATCGTGGGTTTGGGGGGAGGGAGGCGGAGGGTGAAGCGACGGGGCTGTGCGTTCGGAGATAGGGGTCGTCGGTGATTTTGGAGGATTAGGCGAAGAAGGTGGTTCGCTAATTATCTGGGCTAAACACGGAGAAGTCGGTTTTTTTTTTCATGTCACGTAATGGTTTTTTTTCGTAATGGGATAAATTAAGATTTTTCCGTTTAAATGAAGATATGTTGAGAACTTCCCGTCGTCTCATGGTAATGATAATTTTTGTGAAACAGTCGTGATTATTTTTTTTTTAATTTCGAGAAAAAGGAATAAAAGTACGAATTTTTCATCTCGCCAACGAAAAATATGTTTCAATAGAAATAATAATAATGATAATAATAAATACAAATTTTATAAATGTATAATGATAATGAAACACGAAAAAATGAAATTTTAGGAAAATAAAATGATAATAATGATTATTATTATAGAGACAGGTCGAATTAGATAAAATTATTATTATTATTATTATTATTATTTTTAGTATTAATACAAGAATTATATTTTTTACTCGTTAGATAAATCAGAATCAATCATTTCTGCTTGCCATAAAATTTTCATACATTCTATCAAAATTTACCCGTCAATTCGTTCAATTTTCTCCCAAACGAAAATTAATACTCATCAAAGTAAGTAAATTTTTCCCTCGACCGAGTTAACTTCAAACTATCAGTTCGTAAAAAAAAAGCATCCAACCAAATATTTCTCAGTCATACATCATCGATGTTAAACATTTGAATCGTCGAATTAATTCCCATTCGGCGAGAGAAATCGCCGAGTGTCGAGTGCACACGACGGCGAAGGGTAAAACACCCCCCCTTCACCCAACCCCTCCACCCCTGCCGCCCCGGTAAAGCAGATAAGCTCGGCACGCATCATAAAACCTGCGTTTACACGATCGAACGATCCCGGTATACACGGTACACCGCTCGCAATGTCGCGAAGCGCCCGAATCCTCTTTCGTTTTGCCCCCCCCCCTCCCTCCCTCCCTCGGTGGTGTCATACAGCGCGAAGAAGCTTCGGAGCTTTTGCAGACGTCCCCGAAATGGTAGAGCACCCGGCGTCGACGTCGACGACGACTACACACTCGCCGTAAATTTTCTCTCCGCCCAAAACCCAACCTCTCGAAGCTCTTCAAAACCGAGAACCCAAAGCTTCAACCCCGCAGAGCCCCACAACTCGGAAAATGTTGCGACCCAGCATCTGCTCCATATTCGAATCACAATTCATCTCCTCCGTCGCCAACCCCCAGAAAAAATCCAGCAAAAACAACGAAAAACCTCCGAGAAAAATAATTTTTCGAACGAAAAAAAAATTAATTAAATCGGTAATTCAATTGATTTTTTATAACGAATAAATCGATGGTTAATTCGTGACGGACGAATTTGCAGGTGGTTGGTTCATCCGTCGATTCTTCTCCATACCCTTGCAAACGGCACGTGCAGAGATCGTGTCGTGTTTGCTCTTCGATTTCGGAGCGTGTAGCCGTTACGGGGGTGGGTTGGGGGTGGGTTTGGCGAACCGAAGCTTTCACGGCGAAGTAACGACGTCGAGGACGGGTCAGCCACGGACCGTCGGACGGTCGAGTCGAAGGCGTTTGGTTGTTTCGAGGCGTCGAACAATCCCACGCGTGTGTGTGTGTGTTTGGGGGTGTTTTGGGGGTGTGAGTGGGTGTGTGTGCGTTTGGTTGAGCCTTCGCAGTACGGTTGAACAAACTCCGCGAGGCCTCCTGACCACCCTGTCAGGCACGCTTCGAATCCTCTCGACCAACGTCAGCCCCCCGACGGTTCAACGGTGGATTTGGATACTCGAGGTTTCTCGCCCGGCTACACTTTGGTTTGTGCCGCTTGTAAATCCCACAATCGGCCCCATCGACTCGCCGTACGGATCGCGGCGAGGCGATCGCGCGGCTGTAACGTTGGAGAATTATCGGGGATGAACGTTGGAAGGAATCAACGGCCCGGGAAAGTCCTGCGGAGACGGGGTTGGAACATTTTTGATGGAAAGAAAATTACATTGTTCGTTGTTTTTGATGAGCGATGTTGAATTTCTTTTTCGTTATTTATTGGAAGTTGATTTTTTTTCATTATTAATTATTTTTAATAAGTAATGTGGATTTTTTTTGTCATTATGTATTAAAAGCAATGAGTAATGTAGATTTTTTTCTATTATCTATTAGAAGTAATGAGTAATATAGATGTTTTTCTATTATTCTATATTTCTATTATAAAAATCTAAATTATTTTGAAAAGAATGTTGAATAATGAAAATAATAATGCATTACGCATGCATTTTCTTGCCCGGAGGCAACGTGCAACAATGATTTTAATTGAAATTGAATATATTGATAAAATCCATGGAATTAGTAAAAAACTAGGATCAGAAAAGAAAAGGTTAATTAATTAATTAATATATCAATCAAAATCAAAATGATTAGTTCATGAAAATTATTATTATAAATAAATGATTAATCTGCTGTTAATTAGTCGAAATAAAAATTAGAACGATTAATTAAATAATCTGTTGATAAATTTTGACATAGATCAATTACAGATAATAAACAATTTAAATTATAAATCTAAATAACATCATCTATAGATATATGAATGTCTTATTTCGTTGATTGATTGATTTTTTGATTTATAGTTTTATTTGTGATGCATTGTGATATCGAAATTTTTTCTTGTAATATTGCCGACGTTTTAAAAAGAAAATATCTTGAAAAAAAAGAATATTTCATTAGAGCCAACTATCATCATCCGAATCAATACAAATAATTGCATAATAATAATAATAATAATAACATTCACTAAATTTTTCATTTATTATCAATATTATTATCATAATTATCAAATATATTCTTTGTTGAAAAGATAAAAAATTCGTACTTTTATCCCTCCGTCTCAAAACAATAATAATAATAATAAAACAACGACGTCAGCGAGCTGTCACAAACGTCAAAATTACCCGAGCACGTGGTTAAGAATTTGCTCGATCAAGCCAAACAAATTTTCAATGAACCAAATAAAAATTCCCAGCGATCCAATCCGTCAATCTTTAGGTTATTTTTCTCACAAAATTATGAACCGCGATCGATGAGACGCTCTCGTACATAACAACACCGGGTTGCTCGACACCCAGGTAACAACCCCCTCCATCGGATTCGTGTCTGGACGAGCCTCGCACACGACGGGCGCGTAGGGGTTGTTCGCAATCGAAACAAACGGCCAGAACAAAATTCTTCGCGTCCTCGGAAAGCAGTTTCCTACTCTCTACTCGTCCAGAGTCGGATTGCAAAAGTCCCGGATAAAATTCTACGACGATTTTTCGACGAAATAAAAATAATAGTGCGATAAAATATGTTGGAACGCGAACATCTCGACGTGAGATGCGCGACGAACGATCCCGGAAGAGCCGGAAACGAGCGCACTCGATGTCTCGAACACCCTCTGACGTTTTGGAATCCCGAAGAGCTTTCGGTAAATAAATCATTGGTTCGGTAATTAGGCAAGATTACGATATCTCTCGTGCTGGGATCCGATGAACTTTTGATAAGTAGAATTAAAAAATGCTGAGAACTGAAATACAGTATTTTAATATCTCGATTAGTTTTCGGGATATTGGATTTTTTGGGGGAGATTGTGATATTTCTGGCACCAAGATGTGATGAAATTTTAATAATTATAATTTAATAAATGCTGAGAACTGAAATACAAAATTTGTAAATCTCGATTAAGTTTCGAGACATCGAATTGGTTTGGGGGAGATTACGATATTTCTGGCACTGCGATCTGATGAATTTTTTTTATAGAACATCCGGGAATGAGCTAAAATAAGCTTAAGAGATATCGTAATCTTCGCAGTAATTAAATCATGAAAAGTGCACACATCTTTTAGCCCTAAAATACGCCCTAAAGTTGGATTCGTATGAGATTACAAGAGAACACATGAACACAGGAACACACAGGAATACATGAGAATCGCCAAAAGAATACATGGAGAATACACGAACTTTTTTTGTAATCTCTCACGATTACATGAGATTACATACATTTTTTTAATGACCCATAATTACAGCATAGGAGGCAAATTACAGCAAAGATTATACAAAGATTACACAAAGAATACAAAAATGATTACCGATGATTATTTCTCTCATGTGCACCGATTACACGAGTGAATACCCTCCCCCTTTGATCGACCTAATTTATTTTTCACAGCCCTCCGGGAACCAACCTTGTCCCATGATGGACTCGTTGAAAGCACATTTGGGGGATGGCGACAGAGCACCCCCGTACTTTCCCCAACCGGGCGACGATCTCCCGGCAAAGCCCGAAGGTCCGATGGTGCCCATCGGTCCTTGGGCCACCGGTCGAGTCTCTTACAGTCCCACTTCCGGTATGACCGGTGTTCGCCCCGTCGTCGATCGTTATTCCGTGACGCGATACAGCCCGGCTCAGTGGCGGGCTCACAATCGAACTTTCTTCGATAAATCGGCCGAGAAAATCACCGACGCGCAGTGAGAAATCGTTGTTAATCATTCGTTTGGTTAAATAATTGAATATTCATTAAATAATTAGATATATAAAAGCGATTTGGGAAACAAAAATTGCGGACATTGCTGATAATAGTGAAAATATTTATTGCTATAATAATAATAATGATAATATAGTAATAATATAACAGCAAATTATGGGTATTATAAAGCAATATAATTATATCCATCGTATAGATGTAATTATAAATAATGTACTATTATAGTATTATCATTATTTTTTTTCCGTGTTTATTTTTTTATTTAATTATATTATTATTATTATTTAGGTTACTTAGGTTATTTTTATAATAATAATATAGTAATAATATAGCAATTATTTATCAATATAATTATATTTATTATAATATTATTATAAATAATGTATTATTACAATATTATAATTATTGTTTTTATTTTTTATTATATATTGTTGATTCAATTATATTGAAGCATAATATTTATATTATTATTATTATTATTATTATTATTATTATTGCTATTCCTATTTTCTATTATATAGAATTTAGATAATAATTTTATATTCTTTATTGTGAAATCTCATCAATGAATAATAATTGGACTCAATATTTCACCGTCTTCGATCGAACTTGCATAATTTCATTGATTTTCCCCAGATCGATAGCGAATATCGCGAGGAACGAAAATGCAAAAATCTACAAAATCACGGATGCCAATCAGTTGGAAAATCGTGATCGACTTAGCGATCGTGCGGGCGTCGTTTACGGTTGGAAAAACGAATTGGAACGCGCGCTCGTCGAAATGACGGACGAGATTGATTTGTTGGAGACCGAGCGTCGTCGGGTCAAACAATCCCTCTCGGTTTTGACGATTCCCGAGTCCATAGCCGGCGATTTCTTGCAACTGCGATCGACCCGTCTCGAACCCGATCTCGTGAGAGATCCGGTCGAGGACGAGCTTGTCAAGGTAAATTCATTCAGCGCGAATTCGACTCTGAATTAAAAATTTCCCCAATTTTTCCGCCGATGGAATCACATTAATTTAATTTGCGAATTTTTATCGTCGCGAATTAGGAAGTCGCTCTGTGCTCGGAAATCCGCGACGAGCTCGTTAGAACCCGCGAACGGATCGAGATTCAACTCGTCGAGTTGAAAACCGCGAAGGCACGGATGGAATTCGATTACACGGATAAGAAGGACGCGTATGGATTGGAAACCGTTTGTGTGGGATTGACGAACGATTCGCCGGTGATTATGTTCAAACCCGGAGCCACGAGAGTCCCCGCGGAGTAAGTTTATTGTGTTGTCGGGATTTTTCGATAAATTAGTACAATCTTTTTTTTTTATAACAATCAAATTTTTTATTTGGTTGTAGTAAAAAAACATTCATCGATTTATCGATCTAGATAATGATATGAGGAGAAAATCCCGAAATCTAATCTATCCATCGACAGACAAATAATAATAATAATAATTAATATAACAATATAATATACTAATAATTATTATTACTATGCTTATTCCTATTATTATTAGAGACGAAAATAAAAAACCAACTAAATAAATTATAGTTACTAATGAATACTACCAACGATAATAATTATTAAATAATAATAATAATCATAATTATTATTATTGAATAATAATAATAATAATAATAATAATAATAATAATAATAATAATAATAATAATAATAATAATAATAATAATAATAATAATAATAATAATAATAATAATAATAATAATAATAATAATAATAATAATAATAATAATAATAATAATAATAATAATAATAATTAATAATCAATGATAATTAATTGTTAATTATCATTATTATTATTAGTAACAAAAATGTATTTAGTTGGTTTTTTATTTTTGTCACTAATAATAATAGGAATAAGAATAATAATAATTATTATACGTACATTATATTATATTATTAACAGTATCATCAGTGTCGAAAATGAAAAACCAACAAAATAAATTATTATTAATAAATGCTAACAACGATAATAATAATAAGTCTTATTGTATCTTTATTATTATTACTATTACTGTTATTATTATTATTATCGTCGTTAGAATTTAGGTTATTTCTGTGTATTTATATTTTTGAATAATTCTATATTTAGTAATAATAATAATAATGTATTTGGTTATTTTATTATTCTCATTTATGAAGACAATCCACCCCTGCCGGATACGATCATTTCACAAAGGAATCTCTGGAAGCGAGTAACGCGGTAAGACAAAAAACCGTCGATCTTCGATCGACTTTGGACGCCGTCTACGTGAATTCCGTCAGAGATCTCCGCAATCAGGCTATTCGCGTGGATACGGCTCTCGCGGAAAAGATCGATGTCACCGAAAAAGTCTGTCACCAACTGGAAGCCGAATTGGTTAAGGTGATATTTTTGCGTACACTGAGGGAAAAGAAATATCGTGTCGGGTTTGAATTAATGATTCGTTACACAATAAATTGATTAGACTCTGAGGTGAGTTGCAAGAAAATGTTAATATGTCTGTTGTATTTTTTTTTGTGCTTTCATTTTTCAGTGCTTATCACAGTTATCAAGCACGGAGGATTTGATCGAGGAGCTGAGAGGAGCTACCAAGAAAGTAAAAGATGCAATGAAAGTAGCTCAGTCGCGATTGGATAATCGTCTTCACCGTCGCAATGTCGAAAATTGTCGCGACGTTCCTCAATACGGGTAAGACGAACAATTGTTTCATTTCTTTATTCTGCTTACAATTATCAAATTCAATTACGAATAAAATAAATAAAATTGAATTTGAAACTTTTCAATTTAATTCAATTTAATTTAATTCAATTCCATGCACTGAATCAAATGGAATTGCATAAATTGAATAAACAAGATTTTTAATTAATTCCCAAACAATAAAAAAAAATCAAGATCGATTAATAATCGTTATAACATCAACGAATTGATTTTATTATTTACTTTATATCTGTTTATATATTTATCTTGAATGTATATTGTAACTTATATGTATTTAGATGTATCTTATACATTTAACTTATATTTATATATTTATTATTTATTATAATCCTATTCATTTAATTTTCAATTCAACCAATAATATTTTTTGTAATTCAATTAACCTCGATAAATTGTCTCTTTTTTTCTTTTACATATTTATTCAACATTCTCGCGTGTGATAATTGCAATTGAATTGACTAATTTTTTTTTTTTGCAGAATAATCGAAGAAGTAAAAATATTGGGAGAAAATCTATCGAAGATGGCTTTGCAGCTCAGACAAGCCGAGGACGCGCAAGCGGGTTTGGTCAAATCCCGAAGCGACCTGGAACGCGAAATAGTCGTGAAAAGAAAATCGCTATACGTTGACAAAGATCGTGGACAATTGTTGCGCTCTTTCTATCCATCGTCCGAAGCGCTTTCCGGCTACGCGTAAATCCGACGTCTTTTTAACGTCTTTTCGACCCTACTACCCTCATTCTTGCCCCAATTCCGACACATTTAACCATCATTTCGAACCTCATATGTCGTACTCGTGGTACATTTATGTGTATCTTGTTTTTTAATTGGTTTTATTTATTTATCTACTCTTTATTGTGATTTATTTTACACGTATTTTCGAAAAGATTTTGTCGTTTGTATAAATATACATTTTTATTAACAAAACCGAATAAGGCTGCCATTTTGTTTTTTTTTAATAGTCTTCTGACATGGCTGTCAATGTCAATAAGACTCGCTCGTCCATGCTTTGACGTTTTTGGATAAAGTATTTATTCATTGATTTTTGAAGCGATTTATAAATAAATTTGTGAAGATTTTAGTGACGCGAATTTGTTGATAAAAAAATGCCGGAGCCGGTGATTTGTCAGGAATTGCAATTATCTAAGACTCCTGTGAGATGTTCCGATCGTATTGCACCCGTGGAAAATAAAGTGGAAGCAAAATTGCAAGATCGTCGCCCGGGAGAGCTTTCAAAAGTCCATTTGGAACCAAAACAGCGATGTATCGCGAATTGTCCAGGATCTGAAGCGAAAAATATCGAGAAGACCGATAAAAATGAAAGTCCTGATGGAAATTTGGATGCGGAAGTTGCGAAAGATAATTGCGAGGTTGAAGATGTTCTTACCGAACCTTTGGGACCAATTCCGCGGACATCGGAGGGTTCCGTGCCTGCCGAATATTGGGCTCCCTTGGCGGATTTGACAAAATCAAGACCGGCTGTTGAAAATTATTCCACGACTCGTTACAGTCCGGCCGAATGGCAATTGCACAATAATCGACTGTTGAAGACTTGCCACGAAAGTGTCGACAAGGAATTGTGAGTAAAAGCAATTTATCGTATTTTTTATTGTCTAAGTTTTTGGGTTTCGATAATTTACATTCATAAAATTAATGTCTTTCGGCAATTTTTATTTTTACTTATTCTATTATCTTACTAATTTATTATTTCATTATTTTATTATTCTATTATTCTATTATTCTATTATTTTATTATTTTATTATTTTATTATTTTATTATTTTATTATTTTATTATTTTATTATTTTATTATTTTATTATTTTATTATTTTATTATTTTATTATTTCATTATTTTATTGTTTCATTATTTTATCATTTTATTGTTTTATTATTTTATTATTTTATTATTTTATTATTTTATTATTTTATTATTTTATTATTTTATTATTTTATTATTTTATTATTTTATTATTTTATTATTTTATTATTTTATTATTTTATTATTTTATTATTTTATTATTTTATTATTTTATTATTTTATTGTTTTATTATTTCATTATTTTGTTATTTTATCTATTTATTTATTTAAAAACGAAGGTTGACGTCATTCAAAGCTCATCGTTGCATGGAACGTGTTTTCACGCAAACGGACAAAGATCAACAGGACAACAATATAAAATTGACCGCGCGATTGAGTTTCACCGGACGATGGAAGATCGAATTGCAACGCGAGATCGCGGAATTCGGGAAAGAAATAAATTCGATTCAAGAGGAGAGAAAAAGATTGATGCGATGTTCCCACGCGTTGACACTGGTGGAATCGATAAACCGTGACGTTAAGAAAGTGCGGTGTTTGAGGATAGACGACGAACTCGTTCGTGACGAAGTCGATGACGAATTGAGCAATGTAACGAATAAAACTAATCGGATAATAAAATTAAAAAAAGAAATTTTGCTAATTATAAAATAATTTAATGCAAAATGATTGCAGGAATTGGATCTGTGCGCTGATATTCGAAACGTATACGTGAGATATTTGGATCAGGTTAAAATGCAATTGGACGAATTGAAAGATGCCAAGAGACGGTTAGAGATGGATTTGACAGACAAGAAAGAAGCGTGGAACATCGACGTTACTTGTCGTGGGTTGAACAGCCGGTCTCCGGGTCTGGAATGGAAAGCCGGAAGTGTTCAGGTCCCAGCTGAGTCAGTATAGATAAAAATGGTCAATAAAAATAATAAAATAAAAAAGAATAATAACAATCAATTGATTAATTGGTAATTACTAGTAAATATCGATGACGATTTATATCTTCCCGATAATTATAATAGTAATATTTATAATAATCGATTTAGTTAAATTATTAACGATATAAATATTGTCAATTAGTAAGAATTAGATAATCAGTAATAATTATTATTATCATCAAAGATAGTCAATTATTAATGAATTTATATTAGAATTAATTTATTGATTTATCAAATTCTTTTTGATGATTGTGGAATTGTAATTTTCATTAAAATTGATAACAATTATCAATGTCAATAATTATGAGAAAATCGATCGATGCCTGGATAAATAAAATAAATCGATAAATCGATAAATCGATAAATCGATAAATCGATAAATCGATATTTAAAATCGATATGATAAATCGATATTTGAATTAATTGATCAATTTATTAAGTTGTTTTTTCATTATTGTCGATTATTATTTATAATTTCCATTAAAATTAATAACAATTATTAATGTCAATGATAATGAAAAAACCAATCGTTGCCTCGACATTAAGCAAACGATACGTGAATTAATTCATTAATTTGTTAAATTTCTTTTTCCCATTCATATAAGAAAAGTAATATAATATAATATAATTTTTCTATAATCGATTATTATAATAATTTTTATTGAAATTGATAACGATTAGCACTGTCAATAATAATGAAAAAACCAATCGATGCCTTGACATTAATCAATCAAGATTTAAACTAATCGATTAACTTCTTAACTTGTTTTTTTTTCAATCATTGTCGTTTATTATAATAATTTTTATTAGAAATTGATAACAATTGTCACCGTCAATAACAATGAAAATAACCAATCGATCCCTCGACGTTGCAGTCAATCAACACCGACAGGTTACGAAGATTATTGCAAACAGGCCATCGCTATGAGTCAAGAATGCTTGCAAAGATCGAGAATCTTGCGTCTAAATTTACACGATACTTACGACAAATCCGTTCACGATCTCCGAACCCAAGCTGATCGCGTTGACATCTTCTTGACCAAAAAAATCGACGAGATTGTGCAGATTTGCAGACGTCTGGAGAACGAACTCAGTCAGGTGGAATTTTTTGGAATTTAATTGCTTCGAACGATGAATCAACGATCGATCGACGAAGTTTGGATCGAGAATGATAATTTTTTATTTTTTTTTTTTAATTTTTAGTGCCTCAAAGCGCTGTCGGATGCCGAGGCTTTGATCGTGGAGACACGTGCGGGCACGAAGAGATTGGACGGTGCTATGAAATGCGCCCAAACGCGTCTGGATCTTCGCTCGCATCGAAGCAGAGTCGAAAATTGTCGGGATATTCCTCAATTCGGGTAATTCGAGAAATTTCTCAATTTTCTTTCGATCGAATGAGGATTATTCCTTAGCTGGCACACTGGGGTCAAAAAGCCTACGAGGGAAATCATAATTAAAGAGCCTTTAGGGATTAAAAAAATGAATAAATGCTTTTTTTTAAAAAAAAAGCCTATATATTCAATTTTAAATGAATTTTTGCCTCCTGGATTTTTTATTCAAAAACCCGGAAAATTAATTTAAATTAATTGGAAATGTTTGGAATTTTTAGTTGTTTTTTTTTCAGACTTTTAGGTAGTTTTTTTAGACTAATTCAGTAATTATTTTTTCGTGTTGTCCCTAAGAACGGAAAAAATTATTTATTCACATAAATCTATTGTTAATGGGTATAACAACTCGTACATTTTTTTTTTTACAAGACCTCGCCTGGTCCTGAGTAATTAAAGGTGATTCGGGTTTATTCGTTTTATTTACGTTAATTTAGCATTGCATATAATTTCTCATTGTTGATGACAATGAAAATTATTTCTCATTATGATTCGTCAAATTACGAGAATACACTATTAAAAAAATTTCATCACGTTCTAGGATATTTCACGATTGTTATATTTTTTAATGTGATATTTTTTCTATGTGATATTTTAGTGTGTGATATAATGTCGATGTTCTTTCGTCGTGTTATTAAACGTGACTTAACCACATATAATTTACCCGACAAATCACAAAATTGCGGGGATAAAATAAAATACAAAAAATCCGGGAACTTATTACACAATCCAATACGAATTTGATTAAGAAAATGTATTTTTTTTTTGGCAGTTTGATCGATGAAGTAAAAACTCTGTCCGAAGGCGTGAGTTCGATGCTTTCGCAGACGGAAAACGCGAAGAACGTAGTCGAAGACTTGACCAAAGCTCGTCAGAGACTGGAGAAGAATCTCGTGGCTAAACGTAAAAGCTTGTGGGTCGATCGAGAACGATGCAAAGTTCTCAGATCATTTTATCCGACGATACAAATTTTAGCTGGCCATTGATACACGCATCCTGTTCAAAATTAGTTTGAAATTCAAGGACAGTCAAGAACAATTTCCAGGACATTTTTAAGACATTTGCGGATTTTGTTAGACCATTTGACAAAAGTAAAAGCAGATAAAACTGATTAGAAAATGTCGAATCGTATTAGAATCGTAATATATATCATTTTTTTAATAATCGTTTTTGCTTATGTTGGAATTATTTTTAATAAAAATTATTCAGTATGCGAGATTTTATATAAATAATTCTTGTTTGTCGGAAAAATGTATATGTGCATTCTTGTAGGATTATTTTTAATAATATAATGTTACATCTAATAATAATAATAACAAATTCAAATTAAGGGGAAATAAAAAAGTGAGAGACATTATTATTCATTAAATTTAGGGACATTCCAGGACTCTTCAAGGACAATTCCAGGACTTCAAGGACACTTCATTAACCTGTGAATCACCGACCAAACCTCACCAACAAACCCCACAATTCCCTCAAATAAATAAAAACACACAATTTCAATTAAAAAGGTGCACATTTAATGAAAACTCCAAAGATATTACACTGAAATATTTACAAAACAGTTTGCTTGTTTTTTTTTTTTCGTTTCTCCGACGATGAAAAGTGAAAAATTAATTTTATATAAACTGGTATAGCTGGGGACTACGTTTGACACTAGATATTATATATATACAGGTATGAAAAAAAAAAAGAAAAAGAAAAAGAAAAAGAAATACGCGAGAAGCTCAAGTTGACGCTGGAAATATGCGCATCAGGACAACGACGTCGCTCATGCCTACAAAATTCCCCGATTCAATGACAAAATATGAAAAAAAATAGAAAAAAAAAATTCAATGAAAAAGAAAAAAATCTACACATCGAATTACAATTTTCGCGATGGATTATCGAATCGACCGTGACGAACAATTAATATTTTTGCGATACAATTATTTCGTGTCGTTGACGATGACTCGAGTCTTACACATTAATTTAGTCGCTCGTTATCGCGGCCATAACTTAAGAATATTCCTAGAAAAATATTTTAATTTATTTTTTTTTTTTTTTTATTTTCATCTCATTTTTGTTTTTCTTTTTCATCTTTTCGTTTCCATAAGTTTAGAAACCAACAATATTTAAGTATCAATTATTATATAACATGTAACAGTTTCTGAAAAAAGTTTTCTCGAGCCGGTCGTGAGACTTGCACGTGATTTATACGTTGCGTTTTTAATATATATTTATTTTTTCTTATTTTTTTTACGTTTTTTTTTTTTTTTTTTTTAATGTTTAAAGATTTTTTTTTTTTGTCACCTACAGTCTCGTGATTTCGAGCCCATACCGTTTTCACGGTAAGCCCAGTTCCGTCCTCGAAGACCGAGGAAGAACGTTCGAACCCGTCAATTATATTTTATACTGCTTAATCACTCATTGTTGTGAATTAATGTTTTGTTGAGCGGTTTTTTAGATCAATTTTTTTTTTTTTAGCTTAACGTTGCTTGAATCTACGATTTTACGAATAAAAATTCGTGGCTCGCAGCACAATGACAATCCTTTGTTTTTCACGAATAAACCAATGAATTATTAAATCCAACAAACACATCGAGAGAAAAGAAATAAACAAAAAATATAATAATAATATTTCGTAATTCCAGAATTACATTTTTTTTTTTTTTTTTAAAGTTTTTACAACGATTATTGAAACGAAATAATTACGAATTAACGTTGTGAATAAACGATTATACACAAATGATCGAGTTTCAATGAATATTCAAAGTTTTTCTCTCTTAATTAATATTTCAATACTTTACAATAACACAAGTTTTTTAATTTTTTTTTATTCGTTATGTTTTTTGTTTTTTTTTTCTTTCGTTTCTTTTATCAGTGATCCCCAGCTTGGCAGCGATTGTTATCTTTGTGATGCAATGCACGAGATTTTGTAGCTATCGAATTTTGTTACTTTTTTTTCTTTATATCATGAAAGATTCTTTTTAAAGTTCTTCCTTCGCGTTAAATTCACAAATTTAATGATCACAAATTGAACGAAAATCAAAAATAAATAAATAAACTCGTCGATGGATAATCGAATGAGCGAATTTCCCGATTCGTTTTTAAATCGTAGAATCTTTTGAGCCTTATCATATTTTTTTTTGTTGGTTTTTCTGTTCGCTTTTTTTTCTTCTCGAAAAAGTACAATGTATAAATATTCTACGCTTATGTTGTCACATCGTCGACGCCGCTAAGCGTCTGGCCAGCAAAAATTCGTGCCTTTTAAACTAGCATTCAATTACGTTATAAATTATTATTATTATTATTTTTTTTTTTTTTTTGCATTACGGTCGGAGATATAATGTTTTACAGTATATACAGGAAGATTTATGATGATCATAGTCAGCCTGGAGCGCGTTAAAAAAAAGAAAGAGAAAAAAAAGAAGAAAAAAAAAATAATAATAATACAGACACGAAAAGGAGTTGCAATTAAATCGACGCGAATCTCCTCGATTATTTCCATAAATCGCGTTGCACCAATCGCAATTCAATCGCTTCGAACGAATATCTTCGATCCATTCTACATCTTCGCCCTCGCAACGAAGACGAAAAAAAAAAAAAATAGAAAAAAAAAGTTTTTTTTAATTATTATTCATGGCATATAAAAAGTTAGGACGATTTCTAACTGCAATTGTTTGAAAAATCTTTCGATCGACGCGTATTAATACGAAACACATTCATTCACAGTGACACTCATCAGTGTTGTTGCGTCTGGTCGCAAAATAACCCCTAGAAAAGGGCTATCGTTTTATTTAATTATTTAATTCATTTTAATTATATTTAATTTTAATTTATTGTTTTTTTTTTTAATCTTGGAAAATTAGGAAACGAAAGGCTGAAAAAACTCCGGATGAGCTTGACAAACGCTCGTACGTGTTTACGCAGTTACGAAGAAGATTTCGTTTCGGCAGCCGTTTAATAAAAAAATCCTTTTTTACCATTCACTGATGAAATTAAACGTTTTTTTTTTTTTAAAATGCCACTCTTTATCATGCAGTCATTGATTTATTTACACGGATTGACGAAACCGTGGAACCAATTGGAGTTTTTCTGTATTTTTGTAGATGAAAAATACGGTCGTGAGATGAGAATTTGATGAGACGAAAAAATGACGAATTTTTCGGACAGGGAGAAATTTTTATAGCCTTTTAATTTGCAGCAAAGATCGAGTGAAAAAAGAGTGAAAATTTCGGGAGATTAATTCGAATAGAGAGAAAAATTATTTGAAAATTTGTGATCAAAGATGGTCCACCGTTTCACAATCCTAACGCGGTCCAATGTAATCACACGATTAGACATCGTTCATCACACAATTAACGCTGAGACATTCGTTAACGATCGAATATTTCAACTCTTAAAAACAACGAAGAAAAAAAAAAAAGTTTTCTTATTTTAATTCTTTTAGTTTTAGTTTTTTTTTTTTTTTTTTCGAATAACGATGTGATTTATGCGATTGGTAAATGCTCGTCCGGCACGACGTCGTCCAATGTCACGGGTTCGGCGTAACCGCGAGCTATGAGCTCGTCCGCGAGCGATATAACGCCGTGTTTTTGGATGTTCATGTAAAGGCTTACGTAAACGTTTGAATCTATGTAACCCTCGATTTGTACTTGCCCGATGCTACCCGAACATATCTGTGCTACGACGTCGTAAGCTCCTTGTTGCCATTCGCCTGCGAAAAATAAGAGAGATGGAAATTGTCGTTGTTTTTTAGGAGTAAGGGGAAGTTTCGTGGATTTATGATTTATTTTGGATTTTTAGATTTATTTTAGATTGGAGATTTTTATTTGGTTTTTTTTTTTTTTTTTGGTGACTGAGAGGAATAAGGTGGCTGGATGGATATTAAAAAATGGCCGAAATCCATGAGAATTTTGTAGAATTATCGTTTTCTTGATGGAATAATCATCGATGAATTATTTTAGAATTTTTGACTGGATGTTTTAATAGTTATACATTTTTGTGATATTTTTTTTTTTTTTTTTGATAATTCGACGAATTGAAGTCAGCGAAAATTGTAAGAAAGTAATGATAACGACTTCTTCAATTTTTGTCGTGAAATCACGTTGACAAAACGAAATAATATGTTAACATCACCTATTGATAAAATCCGCAATAATTTAATTGCAAACTCAATATAAGAAAAACGTCTGAATTTTTGCAAAACTTACCGCCAATCGGTTGTATACCGGCGAGATAAACTTCGATCGCTTGGAAGGGCAACGTTAGATAATCGTAACGTATTTTTCGCATTTCCGCGTTACTGAACGTCCAATAACCTCCGTGATCTACCAAACGAACGTAATTTTGTTGGCCTTCAGGATCTGGATTTTCCACGTACGCTCTGACCCACAGATCGTACCATTTAACCACCACGAGCATTCCCCCTGTAAAATGTAAAACAATTGTGAACAAATTACGTCGATAATTTATAGATGAAACGGTTAATAATGTGAATTTTTTCAGGAGATGGTGTTACTAATATATTTGTTGGTATGATGAATTATAAGAGGCAATGCAATGAAACTTTTTTTTTTTAGTCGTCCACGTAGATTCTCCGTTAGTGGCTCATTTGTTCATAAAAGTTAATGAAAATTTTATAGAATATTCTTCAAATGTTACTTTATTGAGTAGTTATTATAAGAATAAATGTATATTAACTGTGTCGTCAAAAAAAATGATCGAACACAGCCCTATCCGACTCCGCCGAAATCGCGTTCAGCTTTCAAGCCTTCCAAAACCCACCTCAAAAATCTTGACTGGTAGATGGCGTCTAATACGTAACCCCCGCTCACCCCGCTGGCTGGGGCCGAGGGGCACGCGGAGTGAGGAAGGTTTGGTGTCCGATAGGCGAGGGGCATGCGAGGTGAGGTAGGACTGGTGGGCACTGTGGCACCAAATGTTTCAAGCGCCGCAGTAGCGACAGTTTCTGTCCCTAACACGATTTTCGGCGGAGTCGGATAGGGCTGATCGAACATGTGCTTTTTTTCTATCGGATTAAGGAGAGGTAAGGTTAATTCGGCGAAAAAGAAGCATGCTTTTAAGATTTTTTTCTGGCGATACAAATAGTGTAAATTTATCCAATCAATTTCCATATAATAATACAACATTTGAACAATATTATCCTAAATTTTCATTCCAAAATATTGAAAATTAAGCTGGTGACAGTGAATCTCCGGAGGCGCCTCGAAAAAGTCCGTGTTCGCGATAACGCAAAATCTACCGGACCAATCGTTTTGAAATTTTGCACACTACTTCTCCACACAATTCACCAGGTATTGTCGAGAGCTTTTTTTTTTCTAATAATTATTAATTTTACAGCAAGAAATTAGCTGATTTTTATAGCGAAAATCGGTTTTTTTGCTTTCAAGTGCTACGAAAAAATCAAAAATAAAAAAAAATAAAAAATCCCCTCGTGATTACCTCGAGAAACATCTCCTTCAACGAATGCATTTTGATTTTTTTTTTTAGATGATTCTTTTGCGAGTTATGATAAACACCGCAAAGCAACTTTTTTTCGAGGTGCCTCCGGAGATTCTCTGTCACCCCCTTAATTTCCAATATTTTGGAATGAAAATTTAGGAAAATATTCTTCAAATGTTGTATTATTATATGAAAATTGATTGAATAAATTTACAGTATTTGTATCGCCAGAAAAAAATCTTAAAAACATGCTTCTTTTTCGCCGATTTAACCTTACCCCCCCTTTAATTATTTGACTTACTGCGTACCGAGCCTTAAAAATTTAAAAAAAAAAGCTGAATACTCACTCGAGAGTTGATCGGGTACGGGGGGAGATTCGACGGTGTCGTAAAGTTGCGTCATGTGTTGATCTAAAATTTTCAACGAAGGATAAGTCGGATGGGTGGGAAGTTGTACGAACAAACGACCGGGTTTGAGTATATGACAGACTATAATGTCATTGTTAACTCCCTCGATCAACGACAAATGCATCAATTCCGAGGCCCATCGAATTTCTTCGGGATTTCTCGTAACCGAAATTTGTTCCAAAGTTAAATTTGGAAATTTGTTTTCCGGAAATTTTTGTCTAACGATTTTAAGAGCCGCCGTTATGGCGTCGGTTGATCCCGTGATCGCACATATTTTGTCACGGGACGACGGATGACGTTTAACGATGACCGTTACGCCGGCTTTGGCGTTTATTTGATTGAGAAATTCACCGCGTTTGCCGATCAAACGTCCGACGAGATGTTGAGCTATGGCGAATTCGTAAGTCGTCGCGACTGCGTTGTTTTGTCCGTGACCGTTTATGCTTCCACCTGAAAGGATTGACAAGGAACTTTATATATTTATTTATTATATTATATATTATGGCGATTTTATTATATTATATATATACTTTATTATATTATATTATATTTATTATTTATTATATTATATGTATACTTTATTATTTAGAGAGAACTTAATATATGTTGCAATTGATACTGTATACTGTATTCTAATGAAATTATGTTAACGTGGCTAAACAGAATAGTGAAAATCCCTTAATTTACCAGCAAACGACTGAGATAATTCATTATAATATTATTATGGATATATAAGTATTAAAAATTATCAATTTAATTCAATATAAAATTTTGAATATTCAATTATTTTAAATTTAGAATATGTTTATGATTAGTGCTAGAAATTGTGCCAGAAATTGCGGTTGTACAATTACTAAAAATTAATATATTAGATTAAATAATTTATTTATTTACAAAATATTTATAATTAATAATTTTTAATAAAATATAAATTATTGTAATTCATATTCATTAAAATATAAAATTCACACATTTCTTTCAATCATGGTAAAAAATAAAATAATTAATAATCATTTTTTTAAAATCTTTCAAAATTATTATTTCTTGAATTAAATTAATAATAAAAATAATTCAAGCATTAACTGAAATTTTCTCGCCTTAACGCACAAACATTAAATTCTACAAAAAATAAAGGCCCTAAGATCAACAAAAACAATGCATCTTTCACTAAATCCAAATCAAAATAAAAAACCTCGTAAAAACAAAAAAACATTCTTTCATCGAAAACAAATATCAAATTTTCGATTTTCCACCGTCAAAAAAAAAAAAAAAAATCGCCCCATTACCTTTTCCACTGTCCGTGCTACCCTCGCTTCTGACCTCGTCGGTCACGCTTTCCTCCAACACTCCGGAAACCGGACTGTGATTCGCCGAATCTCTCTCGCAAATAACCCGATTCGAATTTTCCCCATTCAACGAATCCGAACATTTTCCAACGACGTCGCAGCGTTCGGCAACCGTGGAAACCGTATTATCTCCAACCGACGATTTTGACGGACCGTCGGAATTATTAATCTCGTCTTCCTCGGTCACCTTGTCGAAAGATTTAACGATTTTACTCTCGACGCTGCCAATCCTTTCGTTCTCGAAAATCTTCGAATTTTTGTTGCGCGTCATCATTTCGAAATTCGCGGATTTCGGATTGCTACCGAGCACAACGGCTTTGGGTTCGGGAACGTCGTCAACGTCTTCGTACCAAGCTTCGTTATCGCTCAACGAAGTTTCGGATTTAATCGAAATTCCTTGGGTAACCGATCGGCGATTTGGAATATCCAAACTCTCACTCACGCGTCTCGGACTCGGTACAATTTCTTCCGAATTTTGTTGGGACGAATTGAGATTGAACGATTCGTCGATGTGAATTCCGGAATCGTAAAGATTTAAATTTGTTTTTGAATCTTTGACGTCGTTTGCTCGAAGATTATTCGTTCTAACGTTGTCGCTTTTGACGATTATTCCACCGGGGTCAACTCTGTCGACGCGTCGGCGTTTGTACCAGAAAAAGCCAACGAGCAGAGCGAACGCCGGCAGTGACCACTTTACGAGTTGCATGTGAGCGGCCGACATGATTCAAGTCCACGGTAGCTGGGGTTTGTCAGAACTCGTGGAAACTGCGAAGGATTGAGAAAAAAACGATGAATAAACATATCGAGAAAATTGTATTTAAAATAATAAATTTATTACTATATTATATATTATATTAATATATTATTATATTATTATATTATTATATTATTATATTATTATATTATTATATTATTATATAATTATATTATTATATAATTATATTATTATATTATTATATTATTGTATTATTGTATTATTGTATTATTGTATTATTGTATTATTGTATTATTGTATTATTGTATTATTATATTATTATATTATTATATTATTATATTATTATATTATTATATTATTATATTATTATATTATTATATTATTATATTATTATATTATTATATTATTATATTATTATATTATTATATTATTATATTATTATATTATTATATTATTATATTATTATATTATTATATTATTATATTATTATATTATTATATTATTATATTATTATATTATTATATTATTATATTATTGTATTATCATATTATTATGTTATTATATTATTATATTATTATATTAGTATGTTATTATATTAGTATGTTATCATATTATAATATTATTATGTTTTTATGTTATTTTATTATTATATTATTATATTATTATATTAGTATGTTATCATATTATAATATTATTATGTTGTTATGTTCTTATGTTATTATATTATTATATTGTTATACTATTATAGTATTATATTATTCATTTATTACTTTATTATTTATTGTATTTATAGTTGTATTTATTGTGATTATTTATTGCGTCGGTGTAATAATTGTAAGATTCATTACAGGCTGTGTAATAAATAACGGAAAAAAAAAATACAAAAACGGCGGGAATTTGTTACACAAGCTGATATTAATCCACATCTTTTCGATGTGTAATCGACGTTAAACGCAATGAATATAAATTAAGCCGATCGCAGTTTCAACATCAGTTCAACGAACCAGTCAAATGTCAACTACTACGATGTATCTTATTATATTTTATATAATTCGACAGCGAAGACGACGCAAAGACCAAGGATTTATATTTATCGGTGATCAATTCAGAAAAATAGATTTTTGATTCTTGCAACTGCATGGCAGTATTGGGTTTGAAAAGGTTGAATTGAAAAGAAGCATCCAAGCTGAACACGTGTCATCAGGCGTGTAAAAAGCACGAGAATTTTTGTATTTTTGTCTTTAAAACGAGTTCCAAGATCAACGCCTTAAGAATTAGCGAGAGACATCACCGCAATCTATTTAGTCAAGTCAATTAAATTCAGTCAATTCAGTCAATTTAATCAAGCACTGGAAAACTTTTCGTCGATAATATCTTCGGGATTTTTAAAAGTCTTTTTTCTTGGTAAAAAAATAATCCTGTATTCGAAACAACCAATTGTGGACTTCGTTTATGGAAAAATTTGAACCACTGGCTCAGTTCGAATAGATAAGAAGAAGAAGGAAAAAAAAATTGAAGGAATTACTGGTTCACCGAACTCGTCTACTTATAAACGTCTAATATATGCAACAGTAGTAAAAATGAAATAAAATTTAAAAAATCTCATGCTATCATGATACCCAAGTTTTAATCAACGATAATTAATCATGTTTATTTATAATTAATCGACGATAATTAATCATGTTCATTTATTGCAATTTATTCATCAATCGCTCTAAATTATACAGATCAGCGGCTCGCAATCGAATCAATGCGATCTGCTACACGCCTTTCCTCTCAATCAAATACCCACAAACGAGACAGAGACATCCAAATCTTCCCAAAGTGCTTTTCTCAACCATGATCGATCTCTCGGATAAAAAACGAGAACGGTTGACTGCAAAATTCTGAGACGCAGTCAACCGTTCTCGTCGTTTATTCGAAAGATCGATCGTAGCCAAGAATACCGCTTTGCAGATTCCGTTACCGACCGAGTCCGAACTCAGCTCAAACGCGTCCGATCAAGTCGCACATCGCAGGACGGAATTATAAAGATAATTAGATACATATCGAGACGTAATAATCTCTCTATAAACAGCCGTTTAACCTCAGTATATCTCTGTACACCGACTCCGCAGTCGATCTTCGCACCAGCTATTTTTAAATCCAAAATACTATAAACCGTCACGATTTAACTGCAATAATTCACAGGATCAGGAGCTAACGCGAGCCGTGCGATACGAAGGAAAGTCGAGAATGAGGAATACGGTTTCGGTTCGGAACGAGAAGGGGAACAAAGTCTCGTTGAACTTTCGTGAAGTAGTCCCAAGAGCGAGGAGACCGGTTTGTCGAGTACTTTGCGATCTGGTTACCAGTCTGTCGGGTACGCAAAAAAATTGAAAAAAAAAATTAAAATATCCTCGCAAAATTACTACATATTGATAATAAAAAAGCACTGCAATAATAACTCGATAAAAAATTAATTCACTGTCGCGAAATGAAAGAAGAAAGATAGAAATAATTAATTCGATAGGAAAATATTGATGTATTTGTTTTATCAGGATTTTGTAACGGGAGGAATGTTTAATTATTGTATAAGTTTGATTAGACGTGTGTGTAATACTCGACGATAAGCATACAAATGGATTGTGGTCGATGATTTCGGGTAGATATTTATGATACCGAGCTAAATACTAATCTTTCGTACAAAGCCGAAGGAATTCGGTGTAAGACGATCCAAACAAATATTTAAATCGCCAGAGGATACAAATAAATATCTTTTTTTTTTCTATTTCTCGTTTTCCATCTAGGTGCGAATTGGGTTTTGAATCATTCGACTCTCAGGCAGAGAAGATGTACCAATAGCTTTTGAAATTGTCGTTAGTCCTTAGTCTGTAACGTTATTGTCGTCACTTTAACGATGTAAGCATGGATTACTCGTGCCTGGCGCTTTCAAAATCAGTCCAAAGTGCTCCAAAAAATTCCACGAAATTCAGGAAATCTTATCAACTATTCTGGTATAAGGAACGATCATTGAATGTAAAAATGTGATGCTGTAAAAATTATTTGTTCAACCCTTTACCGTCACACTGGGTGAAATCCACCCGCCGATAAGCCGACGACCGGCGTTTGCGTTTCCGTTTTCATGTCTTTATGAATTTTTTTTGAAACGCGGCGCCATTTCATTTTTCATAAATAAAATTTTCGTACATCATCTAGAATGTTCGAAGCATGTTCTGTAATTTTTTCAACCACTTCGGTGCGATAGTTCGCTCACAATCGTTTTTTGAAACCTGACGGGGTGGAATCCACCCAGTGTTGACGGCTGTGATATTATACGGTAGTGTGACGGTGGAGGGTCAAATAATATAATCGTACAAACAAATAAAAACACGGAGAATCCACGATCGGGGGAAGGCACGAATGACCCATAGTCACAGACTAAGGGTAAAAAAATTAAGGGGTTTCGGGAAATCAATTACGGCTTATTAGGAATTAATTAGGTAATTATTTGGCTTTTTAAAAATTAATTAGTTTAGTTTTTTTTTAAACCATAATTCGACACATACGAATTTTCTTTCGCCTTTTCCCCAAAGTTTTACAAAAATTTGAACGAAATAAGCTAATAAATCGACACGTGTGAGTTAATTCGCGCCAAAATTCCTGTCTCTCCGCCCAACCCGACGTAACGTCACTCGCTACGCAATCGCGGATAAGTCAAACGCATCAACGATTCGTCAAGAACCTATCAAACGTCGAGATGCAATAAGTTGCGCGATGATGCGCAATTTCGCGACTCACCGGAGCCATGCTCGAAGCTAATAAACGACCGACGATTATTCCAACGAAGCTTCTCGTAACCGCTCAAACTCCGTTCTAACGAGCGAACATATGGACACCACAAAATTTCTGTCACGAAAAAACGTAACGAATAAATATAAACGAAACAAAAAAAATCACCAAACTATTTAATAAATAAAACGCGTGAATAACACAACGAAAGACTGTGAAAAAACAGAAAAAAATCGATTGAAAAAGGTGAATTGAATCGATGACAAAACGTAACGAAACGAGAAACGAATAGATTGTTGCGAACGTGATCGCGGTCGGCGCGTAACTGAAGCGTAATTCGCTCGAGTTCCGGTTCTCGGGGACCCACGTGGTCGGCGTATTATCGAGGCCCGGTGGATAACAAGCCGAGGGGGTTTGGAGAGAACGTTGTACAGCTTCACGTTCCGAGCAAGACGAGAGAGGGCTTTGGTTGATTCGACGAGAGATGGTTGGGTTCGAAACCGGCGTGGTTGGAATGAAACGATCGCGAGAACGAACGAAATACTCCGGGGAGGAGAACTCGATTGCGGGGAGAACTCGACCAGAGGGGGAGAAAAGAAAGGGACGAGGGTCGAAACAGCGGGGAGTTTGGTATGCTTTCCAATGGTTGTTCATTCACGAGTTACCTGCGATCTTGTAACAGGTAGTCGACTATGAGACGACGTTGGGTTGGGGACGTGAAAATCCTAGGATGGATTTTGAAAGAACGAACTGCGAACGTTTTGGACGTTTCTGGAACGTTATTACGTTCTTTTGGAATGGGGATGGGTGGGGGATGTTGGGTCGATGGTGGTTGTTTGTATTCGAGGGTTTTTTTTTTAATATTGATACAGGGATAGATGTGGAGATGTTCGAGTTTTGATCGATAGATAGTGATATGATGATATTGAAATATTGTAGGTTTATTATATTGTTGTGTTATTGTTATTTATGGATTCATTTATTATTTAATTAGTGATGTTATAATGATATTAAAATATTTTATGTTTATTATATTGTTATACTATTGTTATTTATTATATTTATATTTGTTATATTATTGTTATTCATGTATTCATTTTTTATATAATATTTTAAGTTAGTATTCTAGTTCGAAATATTTAAATAAATATGATATAATAGATAAATAGAGAAAATAATAATTATATAATATTATATGGCTATTATAAATATTGTTAGATTATTATTTATTTATTTATTTATTGTATCGTTATATATAGGACGGTATTTCATACTATCAACATTTTTCAATGTTTTTGAATCTACAATTGTAATTTATAAAGAATTTTGAAGAAAAATATTATAAATATTGTTATATTATTATTATTTATTTATTGTATCGTTATATATATGACGATATTTCATATTAACAACATTTTTCTATTTTTTAAAACCTAGAATTGTCATTCATAAGAAAAATATTCTTATAATAATCACAAAGATTCAGAATTTAAAGAAATTTACAAAAAAAAAAAAAAAATCGAAAAAAAGAAAACCTTTTCGAAATTCGTCCCTCCACCATCGAAAGAAAAAAGGTTATAATAATTTAAATTTTCTCTGCATTCTCCTTGCATATTTTTAGTTGTAGAAATATTAAAAATTCGAGTAGACGCATCGACTTTTCCATATTTTGACAAGAGAACGCTTAACGAGGTTTGAAAAGAGAATTGTATCGATGACGAAGGTTCCTTTTATTAGTGAGCTTTTCCTTATTTCTTTGTATTTGCCAAAGGCATAGACGTTTCTGGGGTTAATGTAGTCTTTAAAATTCTAATTTTGTCGGTGACTTCGCCAATGCCATACAAACGGCTCTAATTGTACGGAATTCTTAATGATCTACCGAAGAAGAGGTCGTTTTCAGTTCTGGACTATTTCGAACAAATTTAAAGCACATAAAATATTTCCAAATACATATCGTGACTAATTCGCTCTAACCAGAACCGAATCTATCGAATATTTTTACAGTTCTAGGTCGATTAGATCGACTACTTCTTTATCAAATTTATCTTCTCCCATAAACTGTTTTATTTCTTTATTTTTATTTCATATCTAAACAGCTCAGCAAATAATCTATAAATAGCTACGACTCGCAGAAATTTCAACTTTTACGATGTCATAGCCTATATAATAATAATAACAACAATAGAATACAAATATAAATTATATTCTTATCTTCGATTTTTCCAAATTACTTTTCGTTCCCGCAGTCATCAATCAACCTTAATTTTATTTTTTTTCTACGCATAAAAAATCACACAAATCGTAGCCAGTGCAGAATAAAATTGAAAATAAAGTTTAGAGGGGGAAAAAAACACTGCTCGTGTATTTTTCGAGGCCGACTTAACGATAGTACGAGCTGCTGATCGCAGCGAAGAAACGCGATAAAACGTCTCGAGTTGTACGTGCCAGAATTTTTTTTCCTATTTTTTTTTCTTCGTAATCTAAACCCCGCAGTTTGATAACCGAAAAATCGTGATTGTTTCGGTTACTCAACGAGTCCCGAGTCTTCTAAAATTATGCCCACTATCTACTTTCATTTGTATGAAGTAATATACAGGGGAAATAAAAATAACCGGAATAACCTGAATAAATAAGTAAAAAGTAGATAAATTTTACATTTGTCTGCAAATAATTCGCACGTGTTCAATATTGATGTTTACACGTGCAATATTTGTGACTATTGATTAATCTTGATCAACGTAAGACTGACGGGCGATAAAAATGCAGTTTCAAGGCGGAATTGTACCATTGGGTTGCTTAACTGGCGATGCAGAGCCAGCGATGGGCATTCATTCAATGAAAATGTATTTGCAAATACTTTAATTACGCAATTATTATGGATTATAATTGCTATTAAATATTAGAATCAATTGTGAAACGATAATTCATCCAAATTGTTTATTATTATTGCAGAAATGTGAAGATTTTGATCGTTGCAGGATGATTAATCATAGTTATTTGTTTGGAAAATTATTTTAAATATATTTTCATCTAATTAATGACCATCCCTGTGCAGAGCTCGATTTTATTCGATCGTCGTGACTCAAGCGGCAAAAAAAAAGAGAGAGAGAGATTGATTGTTTGATTGAAAATTGAAGTTTTCCACGATGAGTGTGAATTAGCGTGAAGATTAAGGTGATGCGGCTTAAGATGAAGGTTATATTTACATTGGTTTAAGAATTACTTATTTTACTAACTAAGATTAAGTTGAAATGTAATTGGATGAATTAACGAGAGTAAGATAGCGAAAGAGAGAGAGAGAAAGAAAGAGAGAACAAATAATTAAAGAAAATGTGCAAGCACGACGAACTTAACTAAAATCGATCCAGAAAACGAGTCTGGAGATTTATTCCACAGAAAAAAAAAATAATTCAATTACCAAAGACTAATTTTCGTCTCCTCGAATATTAATTTCCATTGATGAAATTCAAAGTCGAGTAATTTCTCGTAGCAAAGATGCTGTGGTCCGTCTCTAGACGATTATGCGGGTTCTCGGATCGCTAATCGCGTCGTCGAAGCCTTTCCTCGTCGGGTTTTGTAGTGGGATCGCGGTACGAAACGTAGACACGCGTAGAGCGAAGGTCTTGGGGGGAGGTTCAACGTGCGGTTGGAATGTTCGGTGCGGTTGTCGGTGAGATAACCGAGCGTACACCATTGCGCTCTACGTGCGGTTCCCGAACGGTCACCCGAGAGAAAATAAAAGAAGATAAACGAACAAAGAACAAACAAAAAAAAAAAAAACCCCCCAAACCAAACCCCGAAGAAGATCGAGCGATTGTCGATTAATGCGATTTGCCGCTGCTCGGTCGGTAATAAAAACTGCAAAGCACTTTTCTCGGCCGGAATTGATTCGTTGGATGGAAAACGAGAACGGTTGACTGGGTTAAAGGATTCCGAAGTCAGCCGTTCTCGTGATTTACGTGTGAAGTCAATGAAATCCGAGAAAATTACTTTGGGAAGCGTCGCAGCTGTGCATCTCGCAGTTCTAGCGGTCTGAGACGAAAAGGCGCCATTTGGAGCATATATATTTCGAATTTCGTTGTTTTCGCGCGCTTGGCCGTTGAAATAGTTTTTTTTAAGCAGAGTTTGGTTCGGAAACACGAGCGGGAGATGTTAGAAAACGACGGGAGAGCCTCGAAATCTGTGAATTATCGAGTTTTGCGTCATGGCGGTCTGATATTTTAATGGTAATGAATATCTCGGAAAGCGCGTGGGGACATTTTCATCGAGATTTCATCCGGAAAATCGTGATCGCGATGCTACGTCGCTATGTATATGTTCAGCGTTCAAGGCAACGGAAATAGAACGTCGGTTTTCAAAGGCCGTACACTCATCCGAGCACTCGGAAGAAGAGGAAAAAATAAATAAAATACGTTGACATAACCTTCCGACACGAACATTTGTATCGAAATGTTCAATTTTCAATTCATTTTTTTTTTTGGTAGAATATAGTTTTTGTATTTCGTATTTAATGCTGCGTTTTAGTGGGAATTGAGATTGAAATGTAGTAAAAAATGATTTGCAGTGAGAATTTACAACTTAAGATTGTTGAAATTACGCGAGAGAATTTTTACTGAATTCATTGAGATATTTTCGAGAGAATTTTTCACGAAATTATGGTTGAGAGTGCGTGAAAGAATTTTTACTATATCAATGAGTTTTTATTTCTTTTTTCGCGACGGCTTCATCAATTAGTGTCTCGTGTAGTTGCGAAGGTCGGAAGAAAGTTGAAGGAATGAGCAACCATTAATGAGAAGCGGAGCTCTGGTCAATGGGTTCGTCGCCCATACGGTTTATTATTTTTTTCCCCTCCTCTTTCTCTTGATTTTTCACCCCTCTGGCGCCTCATCATTATATCGTTGTTTTTTTTAAAAGATCTTTTTTTTATCTTCGCATGACGACTTTTATCATGTGTGTAATAGTTTTCTTTTTTCTTTTTCAGCTCAAACCTTTAAATTTCATCCTACTTGTTTTTGAAATAATTATAATCTTTATTTTGTTATTATTATTTTTATTTTTCTGGCGTGTTTTGTGAGCCAGAGGAGCCTTTAGGTGCTAGTGAACTAATAAAAGATTTAATCCAATCTCATCTTCCTTCCTTTCTTCGTCTCTCTCTCTCTCTCTCTCGTTCTTCCCATCCTTGTTTGTTTTTTTAAAATTCATTTTCCAAAAGATTTTTTCAAACTTTATATAAAGTTTTTCATCACTTCTGTCATAGTTTCCAGTTTTAATATATCTCAAACCTTTCAATTCCATCCTACCACTCACTGTTTTATAATTACATTCTCCAATTCATCATTGTTGTTTCTATTTCAACAAATCCAATCTAAACAATCTCTTTCTCTCTCCCACTTCTCCCCTCATGAGTATTTCTGCTAAAAAAAAATGTTATCTTCACATAGAGTCTCATCGTTTCTCCCATAGTTTTCAGTTCTATTTCCGCTCAAACCCCTCAATTTTATCCTACTACTCACTGCTCTAAAATTATATTCTTCATTTCATTATCACTATTCAATTTCGGTATCGTAGTTTGTCTGAAAGAGAACCTTCCCAGGTCCTAATCCACGAATAAACAATCTAATTCAATGTAATAACTCCGTCCTTCCTTTCTCTCTCTCTCTCTCTCTCCTCTTTCTACTTTTGTGATCAAATATAGATATATTGTTAGAAAGTAAAGAGAGAGAGAGAGAGAGAGAGAGAGAGAGAGAGAGAGAGAGAGAGAGAGAGAGAAAGAGAGAGAGAGAGAGAGAGAGAGAGAGAGAGAAAGAGAAAGAGAGAGCGAACAAGAGAGAGAGGATATAATATACCCCAATCTTCCCCCTCTCTCTCTCTCTCTCTCTCTCTCTTTCTCTCTTTCTCTCTCTCTCTCTCTCTCTCTCTCTCTCTCTCTCTCTCTCTCTCTCTCTCTCTCTCTCTCTCTCTCTCTTCTTTCTCTCTCCTAAAGTCTAACTATGGCAAAATAAACAAACATCAACATCAACATCTCTCTCTCTCTTTTGTTTCTCCCTCTCTCCGTCCGTCTATCTCTCTCTCTCTCTTTGTCGCTAACACCCTACAGAAACCGCTTTCACAATTCTCCCACATCAGATATTACCGGAATACACTTGCTCTCCACCAATTCTCCGTCCTCCTCCTCCTCCTCCTCCTCCTCCTCCTCCTCCTCCTCCTCCTCCTCCTCCTCCTCCTCCTCCTCCTCCTCCTCCTCCTCCTCCTCCTCCTCCTCCTCCTCCTCCTCCTCCCCGACGAAACCCGAGATTTTCAACGGCCCAACCGCCGCGACAGCGAATTCCTCGCCTCCAATTTCTTCTCCAACGAAAAGAAAAAGAAAAAAACTCGAGAAAAAAGAACGACAACATAACATTATCAAAAGCGGAACTAAAGCATGGCGAGAAAATCATCGAAGAAATATTCCGCGGCGAATAATAAACTCGGAACAACTACCGGTATCGGTCGTAACGTGTCAAGCCTTCGTTCTTATCAGCCATTAATTTTTTTTTAAACGTTGCATCTACGTCACAAGCGCAACAAGTCAGTCCGGCTCTTTATTTTTTGTCATCCTCACGCGCGCTTCGAGCTTCGAGCCAGTGCGGTCGAAGAGATTGTTATCAATGACTCCCCCCCCCTCTGCCACCCTCCGCCGTCCCACGGCTAGGCCTCATAACCTATCGTTCGACGGATTATCGGCGACCCCGAGAATCCATGAGTCATCCACTCATTACCATCGAAATCGATGGCATTGGGAAAAAAAAAATACTAAAAACGTATGCGCGACGAAACGCGAATGTGAAATTTTGATAATCGTACAATTCACATTCCGTCGTGTTCTTATTCGTGCAACCCTAAGACGTGTACACGTACACAACGAAACCTTCTCCACCCTCCAAGCCCTTAAAAAAAAAAAATAATGTGGATAAAACAGTCAGCTGTATACGAAATTAATTATAAAAAATGTATAAATCCTCAATTATTAGAGTCAATTTAACTAACTCGTCGAGATTAAGGTGATATGTAACGCGTTTTTTTTTCTACACGAGAAACCAGTCCACCCCCTTAATAAAAAAAAAAAAATAACGCGGAAAAAGCAGTCAGCTGTACACCAGATTAAATATAAAAAATGCATAAATCATCAATAAATAAAATCAATTTAACTAACTCGTCAAGTTTAAGGTGATATGTAACGCTTATTTTTCTACACAGAAGAACCCTCTCCACCCCTTAAAAAAGAAAATAACGTGGAAAAAGCAGTCAGCTGTACACCAAAAGAAAAATACAAAAAATGCATAAATCACTAATAAATAAAGTAAATTTATCTAAACTCGTCAAGTTGAAGATGATAAATTACGCATCTTTTTCCTCTCAAATCTCCACAAGCCCCGGAGACCTAGCTAGACCCTTCGCAAAGTACTTTTCTCCACCGCGATCGATGTCACGAACAAAACACGAGAACGATTATCCGCCGAATTCCGCTACGCAGTCGATCGTTCTTGTTTTTCATCAACCCGATCAATCGTCGTCGAGAAAAATGCTTTACAGTTCGTCGTTACCGACCGAGCCACGACGAATCTTCGTCGATCGAACGACAAACGAATTTTCCACACGGCCGTTGTACTACGCAAGACGCAACGTCGTCGAGCTCAACGACTCTTCCCCCCTCGCACCTCTCCGCCCCTCGGCCCAACCGGTACAGCGTAACCGCTCGTGGAATGCTACACGCTATTTCCAGATGTCGTATGTACGTATGTAACCCCAACATGGTCCAACAAGAATTTTATAACGCGATTTTGGATGTATAAACATAGAAACAACGACGAACAAGCGAATAAACATTGCCGAAAAGTTATTTGTTTCAATAGGTTGTTCGTCGTTGTTTCCGTGGCGAAATCGGATTAAATGTATTCGTGGATTTAATTCGACCGGTCTTCAACGTGTTGCGTTTCGTACGTTGTTCCGCGTCCATATTGCGGAAGGCCAACAACCAGGCGTACACCGGAGAAAATAGGATCCGCCCGTGGTTTGTATTCCGGCTCGCACACGTGCCGCAAAAACAAACTTAATTCGATCAACAATTCCACGAATTTCCCCGAACGATCGAAATAACAACGAAGAGACAACGCAAGTTCGAGAAAATTCGCGCAAAAGCGGCGTCTTAACGCGAAGAAAATATATATGAGAAAAAGAAGAAAGAAAAAAAAAAAGATGATTGCCTCTTACGAGAAAGCCGCCACGCCGCGAGAAGAGAGCACGCGGACCGCTTTGGGATGTGGATTTAAATTGTCATTGATAACGTTGTAATTACTCACCAACGGGCCGTAAATTCACGTTGCGGAATTGACGAAGTATCCGATGAATTTAGCTCCCTTTGATGAGATGCACTTGATAACCGAATTGATATTTTTTTGCCAGCGGCGTTCGCACGTGAATAACAATGTTTTGCCTGGCTTCTTACTGAGCAATATGGCGGCTCGGGGGTTTGGGGATACCGCATGTGCGAGAGAGGATTCTTTGTATTTGTGCGACGGCTGCGCCGTCTGGCGGCGGTGAGGGGAGGATGATGGTTTGGGCGGGATGGAGGATGGGTTTTTGAATGTGGGTGGATTTTTGATTGGGTTGTGAATCGAGATTTATTTTTTTAGAGAATTTGGGGGTTGCGAGGTGTTTTAGGAGGTTTTTTTGGCGAGGATAGAGCTTGCGAGAGAAAATGGGAAGTCGATGAAGATCAAAGTTGAAGGTCTTACTTGTTGAAAAAATGCAAAAAATTTTGAAAATTTAAGGAATGATAGTTTTTGATGGAATAATTATGCATGAATTATTTGAGAATTTTTCATTGCGTAATTTAGTAGTAATTAATTTATGAATTGAAAATGGTCGCTTTCGGGAAAACAGCTTCTGCAGACATTAATGGTTGCAATACGAATGGAACTAAATTGCCGTAAATTCTGAAAAAATTATATCATTAAGATTCAGGATCGAGGGATTGATTATGCTTAGTTTCAAATTAATCGACTGAGTAATTGTCGAGAAATTAATTAAAGTAATGAGGATTATCGCCTGAAACAGTTGAAACGGTTGTACAGTCACTGACAAAACGTCAGTCAACCACACGTCAATATCGTCGAATTTGACTTAAATTATTATTGAAAGTGATGAATTAACATTTCTAAGTGTTAATTTATTATTAGTTTAGCTATTTGTGAGGCTAAACATGTACGACATGATCTAGATTTGTAAATCCACGATTCGCTCATTTTGGACAAACTTTTTGCCTGACGATTCGTCCAATAAGAACTTAACGAGTAAAATGCATGAGAAGACTTGGTCGAATGTAGCCAATCGGAGGGCATTATGGCTGACTCGAAGCTCGAGGTGGTTAAGCATCTGATTGGCTGCCTCGGTCGAGTCGCCGACTTCGGCTTCAATGGAAAGTCACTAGAATCCACGGACCAATTATGGACATTATTGTTTTGCCTGGATTTCACCTGGTTGTACACGAAATGTCACCCATTCTTTAAATTTGTCACCCTAAACCAATCTTATCGTACCAAAAAGCCTCGCATTGCACAAAGTTACAACACGAATGATAAAAAACTTAACTCTCATCCAGAAGCGTTCGGCATTATTGCGAAAAACGTTTTGCAGTTTTTCTTACCGACTGAGTATGTTTATCCTCGCTCGGAGACACGCAAGCGCCATCTTCTTGTCGCTCGTGACAATTATTTTCTTATTTACATTTCAGGTTCATTGAGAAACATTTAAAAAGAATGAAACAAATTTATAATTCATAACTTTCGGTATTATTCAGTATTATTCCTGCAACTGAGTGTCGGTAATTTATGCAACACTGTTACCACGACCTTCATCAATGACCTTTAACGCACTCGACAGTCGGTGAGATGCAGCCGATACGACAATCTCGAGGAAATGGATGCGTTGTCGTGACCTTATCATCGAACCGACACTGTGTTACCTATTGAAGATCTTTCCAGACTGCGGTGCAGCCATTGAATTCATTAGGTTCGACGTTTCGCCACCTGGGCGCGGCGATCGCCCATGAAACCGAAACTCCCGCTTCGATTGGTCGAACGCATTATCTCTTCCACGGCCATGCATTTTTCAAAGCTCGGTGAATAAAAACTTCGGAAAATAATTCTTGATCTCGCGATTATGGTGGAATAAATGAATTGTACATTACATTGTACATCGGTTATCGAACATTATTCGTCATATTCGAGTGCTCCCCAGGAACGTTTGCTCGGTGAATCGTAATTCATCGAACTTTTGCGAGCGACGCGTACACGTCGTCGCTAGTTCGTTTTACGTTACGTTATCTCAAACGTTGATGGCTCTCAACCCTCAGCCACGGCCTTGACATCCAAAGATAAATTAACTCATCAATAAAATAATAAAATTTAGATAATTGAAGAATAAATAATCATATATATCGATATTTAAAAAACATACATGTATCAGCAAATGGAAATATGTTTATATATTAGGTATATCATACATAAATAATAATATATAATAATATTTTTAATTCATATATTTTTAGCTCATAGATTAAAATAAATATAAATATAAATATATATTATGTTTATTATATAGGAGTATATTGTATAGATTATCATATATAATTATGTGGGCTGGAGATATAATTCATCCGTCTGTATTGATGTTTGCCAAGATGGCGGAGGGCACCGGGGGAATGTATAAAATTTAATCTTTCAATAGTACATTATGACACTAGTACGAAACATTTTTTTCTGACAAGTGTGAGTTTGCAGAACGAGCCGAAGGCGAGTGTTGCAATCACACGAGTCAAGAAAATGTGTTTCGCACGAGTGTCGTATACATTTTATTTCACAAGGTGTGTAAATGTGGTTTGAAGCGAACGAAGTGAGCGTAAAACCGCACTTTTACGCACAGCGTGTCATAAAAATTATATCATTATTATTTTTTCATTTGAATTATTATTATTATTATTATTTCCTTTCATTCTTTTGAGTTTTGGCGACGGACGACCACGAACAAAATATTTATTATTATTCTTTATTCGTTGATGTTTTAATACATTATTTATTGAATACATTTTCTCCCTGTCCCTCATCATTCTGACGAACATCGATGGAAACGAATTTTTTCATGTCTCCAGCCCGCATAATTCGCCAACAGTCTCTTTGTCAAGCGTAGGGTCATGACCCACGCGGTTTAGGGTGACCTTGTCTCGAAGATGCCTGCGCGGCAGCTACGAAACCTATTTTTAACGACCGTCAGCGATCCACGGGGTTGCGAGCTCAAGTGCGACTCATCGATGTTCTCCATTTGCTCTTCTCGCAACATCTTCGCCGCAAAAGAAAATGGCACCGATCAAATAGCAATACTAGAACTACCCTCCCTTCCCTCCGCTCGCCGTCGAATCACTGAATCCACGACGAAATCCGACCCAATGCATCTACGTCACGTTTTATCCGAGAAATAAAATACCGGCCTCGGACCCCTTCGCACATTCAACCGGAAACAGATTTAACGAGATAGTCATCTTCCAATCGTCTCCACGGAGGGAAAAAGAAAAAGAAACGAAAAAAAAAAAGCTTTTCCGATAATTAGTATCCGATAGAACCAAGGCTTTGGGATCGAAGCAGTTCGTCTTTTACGATCTCTCGTCCACGTTCGTTTCAGATGTCAGTTTTTCGTCTCGCGATAAGTAATTCCAGGAAGATTTATATCCCTCAGGGTCGTACTTTTGATTTTATTTTATTTATTTTATTTATTCTATTTATTTTATTTATTTTATTTATTTTATTTATTTTATTTATTTTATTTATTTTATTTATTTTATTTATTTTATTTATTTTATTTATTTTATTTATTTTATTTATTTTATTTATTTTATTTATTTTATTTATTTTATTTATTTTATTTATTTTATTTACTTTGAGACTTCTTGACGATACTCCATCGAAGGGTGAAATTCTGGAGATAATCACCGAAGATCGTTCTAATATTTGGTTCGCGAGCGTCGCAGCACGAGAACCAATCAAGGTTACAGCGGTCGTAGGGTCAGCAACACTACAGGGCCGCCCTCTCTGTACCCTTGTCGCGGGTCTTTCTTCTCTCCAGCAGCCCCATCGGCATCCCATCCCGTGATACCCGACGCGCCGCGCCACCCTTCTTCAATCTCGTTTTTTCCCTCTCAACCGACCTATCCCCCGTCCACCCCCCTGGCCCCTCCGCGCCTCCCGTCGCTCCGCGTGTCCCTCCAGCTTCCTTTGTTTCCGCTTTCACGACACTTTCTCACTCCAAAGTATCGCTAATACCCTTCTGCGTAACGCAAAAACGAGACGTGACAACTTTTCGGACAATATTCATGAAAATTATTCAACAAACCCGCACAAACCACGCGCGCTGTCCAACGGAAGGAAGCGTGATTATTGTAATTCTGTTGGAAATATGAATTCGAACGTCAAATCGAATTCATTTGTGTCCGTTCAACAAAGTTTAAATAACAAAAAACGAATGGTTAAATAGATACAAAAAATAAGAAATTTAACAATTTAACAATTTAACAATTTAACAATTTAACAATTTAACAATTTAACAATTTAACAATTTAACAATTTAACAATTTAACAATTTAACAATTTAACAATTTAACAATTTAACAATTTAACAATTTAACAATTTAACAATTTAACAATTTAACAATTAAACAATTTAACAATTTAACAATTTAACAATTTAACAATTTAACAATTTAACAATTTAACAATTTAACAATTTAACAATTTAACAATTTAACAATTTAACAATTTAACAATTTAACAATTTAACAATTTAACAATTTAACAATTTAACAATTTAACAATTTAACAATTTAACAATTTAACAATTTAACAATTTAACAATTTAACAATTTAACAATTTAACAATTTAACAATTTAACAATTTAACAATTTAACAATTTAACAATTTAACAATTTAACAATTTAACAATTTAACAATTTAACAATTTAACAATTTAACAATTTAACAATTTAACAATTTAACAATTTAACAATTTAACAATTTAACAATTTAACAATTTAACAATTTAACAATTTAACAATTTAACAATTTAACAATTTAACAATTTAACAATTTAACAATTTAACAATTTAACAATTTAACAATTTAACAATTTAACAATTTAACAATTTAACAATTTAACAATTTAACAATTTAACAATTTAACAATTTAACAATTTAACAATTTAACAATTTAACAATTTAACAATTTAACAATTTAACAATTTAACAATTTAACAATTTAACAATTTAACAATTTAACAATTTAACAATTTAACAATTTAACAATTTAACAATTTAACAATTTAACAATTTAACAATTTAACAATTTAACAATTTAACAATTTAACAATTTAACAATTTAACAATTTAACAATTTAACAATTTAACAATTTAACAATTTAACAATTTAACAATTTAACAATTTAACAATTTAACGATTTAACGATTTAACGATTTAACGATTTAACGATTTAACGATTTAACGATTTAACGATTTAACGATTTAACAATTTAACAATTTAACAATTTAACAATTTAACAATTTAACAATTTAACAATTTAACAATTTAACAATTTAACAATTTAACAATTTAACAATTTAACAATTTAACAATTTAACAATTTAACAATTTAACAATTTAACAATTTAACAATTTAACAATTTAACAATTTAACAATTTAACAATTTAACAATTTAACAATTTAACAATTTAACAATTTAACAATTTAACAATTTAACAATTTAACAATTTAACAATTTAACAATTTAACAATTTAACAATTTAACAATTTAACAATTTAACAATTTAACAATTTAACAATTTAACAATTTAACAATTTAACAATTAAACAATTTAACAATTTAACAATTTAACAATTTAACAATTTAACAATTTAACAATTTAACAATTTAACAATTTAACAATTTAACAATTTAACAATTTAACAATTTAACAATTTAACAATTTAACAATTTAACAATTTAACAATTTAACAATTTAACAATTTAACAATTTAACAATTTAACAATTTAACAATTTAACAATTTAACAATTTAACAATTTAACAATTTAACAATTTAACAATTTAACAATTTAACAATTTAACAATTTAACAATTTAACAATTTAACAATTTAACAATTTAACAATTTAACAATTTAACAATTTAACAATTTAACAATTTAACAATTTAACAATTTAACAATTTAACAATTTAACAATTTAAAAATTTAACAATTTAACAATTTAACAATTTAACAATTTAACAATTTAACAATTTAACAATTTAACAATTTAACAATTAAACAATTTAACAATTTAACAATTTAACAATTTAACAATTTAACAATTTAACAATTTAACAATTTAACAATTTAACAATTTAACAATTTAACAATTTAACAATTTAACAATTTAACAATTTAACAATTTAACAATTTAACAATTTAACAATTTAACAATTTAACAATTTAACAATTTAACAATTTAACAATTTAACAATTTAACAATTTAACAATTTAACAATTTAACAATTTAACAATTTAACAATTTAACAATTTAACAATTTAACAATTTAACAATTTAACAATTTAACAATTTAACAATTTAACAATTTAACAATTTAACAATTTAACAATTTAACAATTTAACAATTTAACAATTTAACAATTTAACAATTTAACAATTTAACAATTTAACAATTTAACAATTTAACAATTTAACAATTTAACAATTTAACAATTTAACAATTTAACAATTTAACAATTTAACAATTTAACAATTTAACAATTTAACAATTTAACAATTTAACAATTTAACAATTTAACAATTTAACAATTTAACAATTTAACAATTTAACAATTTAACAATTTAACAATTTAACAATTTAACAATTTAACAATTTAACAATTTAACAATTTAACAATTTAACAATTTAACAATTTAACAATTTAACAATTTAACAATTTAACAATTTAACAATTTAACAATTTAACAATTTAACAATTTAACAATTTAACAATTTAACAATTTAACAATTTAACAATTTAACAATTTAACAATTTAACAATTTAACAATTTAACAATTTAACAATTTAACAATTTAACAATTTAACAAATAATTCAATATCTTTGGCCCAACGTCGAACGAGAAAAAAATTCGAATGTTCTCAATCAAGCCAGATCGATGAAATTTTCGGTAAATTTACCGACGTCGAGTGCACGTTTCGCGAGTTACGTCGGTATTGGCATTGTACGTAACAATGACCCTGTTGCCGGCGTTACCGAGCCGCAACTACCAGAGGCATTCATTGCCATTACCGTACCGACTGTACTGTTTCTCCGTTGAGCAAAACGTATTTTCAAGCTCGCAATTGTCGTCCATTGCCGTCAAGCGTAGAACTCTCGTTGAAAAAAAAAAAAGAAGAAGAAAAAAATTGTTGTGGAGGGGGCGTCTGGGTCACCCTTTTTCACGATACCCGCTTGTCTGTCCGTCTGGCTTACCGGGTGCTGACTGCTCGCCCAACGGGGTTCACAACCCTTTAACCCGACGCGCCGTGTAGTTTCCCTCTCGTTGAGTATATGCGAAGTCCGCTCATTATAGACGCCAGAAGCGGACAAAGACCGTCAGACATTTTGGAAAATTTTGCGAAAACCGGGCTTGGAATCGCGAAGGGGTTGAAAATTTCGCTGGAATTGAGAGCTGGATGAACTGTGATATTAGGTTGTGTAATGAAGAGAGAATTAACCTGAATTACCGGGTTTTTTTGTATTTTATTTTATTTCAAAACTTTAGAAATTATCCCAACCTGCACTGTTCAATTTGGTCTATGCGAAATGCCTCCCATCAATACACTACGGAAATATTTAAGAATTAGAGAAAAATTGTCTTTAGTTTCGATCAAAATTGAAGAAAAAAAAACAAGTAAACGACGGATACGAAAGTTAGGTTTTAAGCTAATTGTAGTCCTCCACCACTCGAAGTGCGCACAAGTATCTCAATATCCGGAGATGTAAATTACGTTATTCAGAGTATTTTGATTATCCTTTCAAAATAAAAATATCGTTGACAAATCATTTTCCGACACACAATTAAGAAGGGAAAGGCGCGACAAAAGGGAGTCGAATTTTCGTTATAAAAAACATCTGCTTTTATAGAACCATAAGAGTTCCGGACTCAAAATTTGGTGATTCGATGAGCCGAGGATGAATTTTTCCCCAGAATTCATATTTGTAAGTTTCCGAGCTTCTTCGGCGTATTCTTTCCATTAGAATTCTATGATGAACCGTCAGCCATTCTTTCAGATCTATCATTTCTCAGCTCCAATGAACGATTAAGGTTTCAATTTTATTTCTTTGCGTCGCGTAAGTGCGTCGAGCTTCACTCTTGGACGTAGTCGATGATTTGTTGATTTTTTTTGCAACAGCGTCTCGTCAATCCATCTATGATTCGGTTTTCTTCGTCCATGCGATTTTTTGAATATCCTCCCCAATTACTTTCATAGGGGATGAATATTTTTGTTCTTGGATCAACTCAGATTTGTCCACCTAATTCTCCATAGAGGTCGAACATACTTTCCACCTTTTTCCAACTCGCCGACACTGCGGTATTATCTGTAATCATTCCTTAATTTCTTCGTGTCCCTTATCATAGCTTGAAGAGGGTACTCGACATTTTTCTTACTTTAACCCTATTGAGTGGAAGTCACTGCGGATGCTGCGAAAAAATGCAGGATTTTTTATGTTCAAACCTTCAACAACGAAATATTTGCTTTTGAAGTCGTTTTTAGAGCGTCTGTCCAACTCTGATTTCTTAACTAAAATAAAAAATAATTCCGATTTCGAGTTTCAGTATTTATGGGTTTTTACGGAAATGAGAATTGGATCCCGGAATTAATGATCCCTAATTCTGATACTGTTTCGAAGATGCAGGCGGTTTAATGAAAAAATTGGCCTCCCTTTTTCGACCTCCTTCTTAATCGTGTTTCGGATAATGGTGAGACATTGATACGTAAATTTTCAAAGGAAAATCAAAATACTTCGAATATAGTCGTTTACATCTTCAGATATTGATCACATGGATCTCAAAAACGAGCTTTCGTATGCGTCGATTAACTTGTTTGTCTCTTTTCGTTTTTTATCGAAACTTAGGACACGTTCTTGCTAATTGAACATTTTCGAAGTTTACTAATGAGAGCCAATTAGCATAGATCGAATCCGACGGTGTAGGCAGATATCATACTTACAGTTCGCTTCTAATCTCTCAACTAACGATGCAATAAGCGGAAAAAAAGAATTAAAAAATAATAAAATGTAACCATAATTACGGTACGTTCAATTTAAACTATGACGAACACTGTAGCGAAAGTAATTCATGCAGAGCTCAAAAGGTAACTCTTTATTCGGTAACAAATTTTCCAAAGTAAAACAGCTACGAAGGAAGCTCTGTCATGGGCAGGCCCGATCCATTCGTGACCCTTTTTCTCATCAATCGCGTCGGCTGTTGTGCCAAAAAAAAAACAATTTTTTGTTTCTGAAATCGACGTTGAGACGTGGCTTATGGTTTTTCAGTTTTACATACTGCGTATTATTTCAGCCTTTCCTCCTTCGACCCAGGTAGCTACAAATCGGAAAAATTCCGGGGCCAACAGAACTCCACGGGCGCTGGCTATCTCTCCTCTAATCTCTGTTTGGGCCTCGTCTTACCTATTTGGGTTGCGGCCCCCTCCTTCGACCGTCGCTTCGGATGCTTCGGTTCTACGCAGTTCTACGCTCGTCATCGGGCATGCCGCGATGCCACGACGTGGATCATCACGATTGGACTTCTCGGATTAGTATATAACCCGAACGTTTGGACACCGACGATCATTCTTCGAACCGACGTCGCATAAGTAACAGCAGAGAAAAAGAAAATTTATTTTCAAAATACAATTGAAAAATGAAGCTCCTGACTTTTTTGTCGTTGGCGTTTGTATTGGCATCAGTCTCGATGACCGAAGCTTGCGTCGGAACACCGGATTACTTATTACCCGGTTATAAGCCGCCTAAACCCGTGTTATCGATTGAGTTTATAGACAACGATGAGTCGGCTCCGGAGTGCAAAGCGAACTATGAGAAAGATCGACTATTGAACAATAAAAATGGTAAGTGCCAATGTTTGAACTGCATTTTAATGCCGTACAAGAGGTTTCATGAATTACCTCGTATTCAATTTCCTACCCGTGCTAGTTCGTTGCGTTTGTGCTAAACCGATGAATTTAACGATTTACAAATAGATTAATGCAAATATTTTTGTTTCAGTTACATCTGAGTTGAATACCGAGCAGTTCAAGACGATAATTGAGTCATTGATTGACTCGATTCCGGATACTAGAGACATACGTATAGGCAATGAGAATTATTCTCCCTCATGGAAGAATGGATCGAAAAAGCTGCAATTTTCTAAACAATTTCTCAAAGTTTGTGGAATCGTCCTCAACGAAAAGAGTTCCGGAAATTCTCTCACCGCCTACCTTACTTTTCCAAAAGTCACAGCTTATTTTTCTAAAATAGATTGCTCCCAAGGAACCGCGTTCTACCGCCAATTGTGCAACCTGGAAATCACGCTCGGTAAGTACGCGACGTGGCTAGGTACAAATAAAACTAACGAATGTGTCTGTTTAATAATCTCGATATTTTTCTTTCTCAGAAAACCTTGAAGTTGAACTGAACGTTCAAATTTCGCGCAAAGAGAGCCCGTTGAAAATTAAGGAAGCGTCTATACAGAAGACTAGTGTTGGCGGCATAACGGCATAACTGCGGTAGTTGGTACCATAAGTGGCTCCGAAGATACTAAAAGTTTTGGTAAATTACTTTCATTCATTCGTTTTTTTTTTTTTTTTGCGCTTGTGTACGTGTTTGCAATTATTACTTTCCGTGGATGATCGGCGATTACAAACAATGAACTGATTGTCGGTTTTTCAAGCACACATGTGAATTGGATAAATAAAGATGAAAAACAGTTTTTTTCCTCGGGGCGGAACAAATGAAAGAACAACGAAACGACCAACAAAGTTCGAAGTTTGAATGATTATCGGGAAATTCGTAATAAATCATCTTAACTTCAACGACTGGTTACAGATTAGTGTATCGTGAGGTTTTATTTAACCCAAACAAAATTTTTTTAAGTTCTTGCATTTTCCCGCAGTTCACTTGTTTATTGTTATCTTTATAGTGAATAAATTGCGGAAATCCCATATTTTTGAATTTCATTGTAAAGGAGAAAGCCTGAGCTTCATTCGTAAATTTTCCGAGATTTTTATGATGAAATTTTCGATTTTTTCAAAGCCTTGGGCCGATTCGACCCCACGATACACTTTAAGGGTGCGAAAACACTAAAACTAATCTGATCAATTGAATTTTATTTGTCCTTAAAGAGTTCAAGAAGGGGGATGAACAGTGGGAGCGCGTGATGGACTGGATCGGATCTCAAAAACCGGAAGACTCCAAGTTCAACCTCTTTCTGAAGAATCTCGCCAAATTAATTCTTGAGTAATTGAAGTTTTGAAGAGACATCGCTCGTTGGGAAGGCCCCGCCAATGAAACTATAATTGCGATTGATACGATTTATATTCTTCTGTTAACCCCATTTTCTCCGTTCGGCAGACACAATAAAATATTACATTTGGGCATTAATTTGTTGTATTTCTTTTTATTCGACATTGCGCTTGTATGATCGAGTGAACAATCGATTGCGGACTATCCTCGATTTTCGTTCTCTAGTTACGTTGATCTTAACGTCGATTAGGGATAATCATTGCAAATAAAAAAATATCTTTCGATTTGCTCAATATATTTACAATATCTCAAATGTTCGAGCGTTCCGGAAACTTCTTGAGAAAATAAAAAAAAACGCATGAAAGCGGAATAGTTTGGTCTTCGTAAATTTTCTATAACTCACAACTTTGAAAATCATTCCGATGTATGCTGTAGAGTTTGGTCCATGCAAAGTAAATAGCATCAATACGTTTTAAAAATATTGAAAAATTAGGAAAAATTGTTCTCGATTGAAAATCAAGAACGAAAAAGAAAAAGAACCAACGACGAAAGCGAAAATTCGTCTCGAAAATCCATGTAGTCCTGTGTGTATCCATGTAGTGCGTGTGTGTATGTCAGTTACCGGAAATGCGAATGACGTCATCCATTGTATTTCAATACTCCTTCGAAGAGGAACAATCGATGTCTCGCCATGACGATTCCGGGAGACAGAGCCGGAAGTTAAATCTTTCTCAAAATCTTTTACATTCTCTCATTTTATTTCGAACTTGAGGTTGAGACGCGGCTGATCGTTCTTGAGGTTCCCTTACTAATTGTAAGTGTTCGGCCATTTTCCATCCTCCCTCTCTCTACTGTCGCTCCGCATTCGTTAGTTATTCGCTCGTTGACGTGGATATGAAGACGTGTCTCCAGCCGATTGGACGTCCCGGATAAGTTTGGAGCCCTGACGTGAAGAAACCAATATTCATACTTCGAGTTGACGCCGAAAAAAATTGTGGGGATGGTCTCAGTCTGCCTCGTCACGGTTTGACTCGACACAGTTTGCCTCGGCGATTCCGACAGGTCTACAGTCCGTCTTACCGACAAAAGATATGTTATCATTCCTGGTTGTTTAATGTAGATGCGCGCGCCATCAACGTCCAAGCTTTCAACATCAGATCTTGCTCCCGTCATCTTCCTCTCGTGACTGGTGCGCCATCTGGTTCGACCTTACCGAGTCAGCTTTACTAGGTACCAACTGTAGATAATTGATCTGTGGATCTCAACCTTTGGCTCTTAATCCGAGTGTATTGAAAACTCGGATTAGCAGCTAAAGGTTGAGATCCACTGATCGGTTACTTCCAGTGAGTACTTAGGAGAGCTGTGTCGGTAAGGTCAGACCAGATGGCGCGCCAGTCACTGGCCGGAAGATCTGACGGGAGGAAGATCGGACGGTGAAAGCTTGGACGGGTGGAAGTTTGGGTGCGAGGTGGTTTCGACCATTTCCGTCTGATAAGTGGATCTACCTCGACTTTTGATATGAACGTTAACACCCCATTCCACCGCTTTCGTGGGCGATTTTTCTTCCTGATTTTTTCTTTTATGATTACATTTTGAAAATTTATTTATCAATCTTTGTCTTTTTATTTTTTATTTTTCTTATTGAAAAAAATCAATAAATAAATTTGATTTTCGCGGCCGTCGGCTATTTCGAAGTATCTTGCTTTCGTAGTATTGTGCAGGAAGATGAACCTGATTGGACGATTTTTAGGGGTGGCGCTGATTTTTGGAAGTTTCAACCGTGAAAACTTTGAAAATCCGGTGCCACCCCTTAACACGGTCCAATCAATCTTATTTTTCAGCACGATTCTTCGAACACAAGTTACTTCGACCCTTACACCTACCGGGAAAATCGGCGAAATTTTATTTTTAGCCTCCTACCCTTATATACATAAACTTCCCCTAACAAATCGCAAAATTGCGGGAAAGAAAAAATACAAAAAACGTTGCAAAAATTTGTTATGCAACTTAATATATCGGTTAATTGAACGATGGCACTAGATACGACGCGACCGTGAGAAGGGAGGACAAAAGGGGATGTTCAATAGACGGCTGCACGGCTTTATCAAGCTCTGTGCGGGTTTGAACGCTCCGCGTTTTTTCCATCCCTCTCTTGTCGCGTCCTCCATCCGCATTTCTCCGTGGGGTAAAGTTCCAGAAGCTGATCCCGAGAAGTCTCGATGGAGGGAGCCGTTGTCTGTTGTGGACGGGGTGTCTGGGTCAATCCCCTTCAGTCTGGGGGTTCCCAATTCCAAACGCATTTCCCGGGGTTCGCAAATGTCTATCCCGCCTTGGGGAATCAAGATGGAACATTTTTTCGGCGTCGTTGGCGCAATAGACGGGATTAAAACATCGTCGCACATTTGAATAAATTATGTCAGCATTTTTTTGGTTTGTTTTTCTTTTCTTCGTTGATTATTTTCGGGGTTGACAGACGAGGTTTGAGGTCTCATGATTGTGAGGGTTTGTTGCATTATTGTTGGGGAATTAATTGAGATGGGGGGGGAGTCTCAATTGTTTGGACCATTTTGGATTAGATGGGCTTTTTTTTATTAGGGGGAGTCAGAGTAAAAAATCGGTTAAAAAATGATTGTACAAAAGTTCGATTTTTATTTGTTCATAATTTTTATTGTACCGTTGTCTAACTAATTTAAAGTAATTTACGTAAATTGAGATAGTTTTTTGAGTCAGTCTATATTATTCAGCCCTTTTTGGATGAAATTGACTAATTTTGCTTCCTCATAAAGGAAGCTTTGTGACGGTCCGAAATTTTTTTTTCGAGATTTTCATGTCAATAGGTTCAGAATGTCCTAAAACATCCAGAAAACACATTTGGAAAAAATGTCCGGATGTATGTGTGTGTGTGTGTGTGTGTGTGTGTGTGTGTATGTGTGTGTGTATGTAACCACCCTCTAAAATTCAAACGTTCATAACTCGAGAACGGTTCAAGCTACCGTACTCAAATTTTGCACACATGTGATGCCTACTAATATCTATGTAATCTGTAAATTTCGCAATTATTAACGCACTTGTTCGGCTTCGACAGCGTTTTGAATTTTCCAAAAAATGTCTGTAGCCACGCTAGCGTCCGCAATTTTCGACATATTCGGCTAAATAGTTTTTTACATATAGAATTGAGTACAAGGACGGTTGGTATTGCATTTAAGCCGAATCCATCGATAACTTTAGATTTTATGATTTTTTGAATTTTACAAAAAATCAACTTTTTTGCTCCATCTGTCGTTAACGTCAACCAATCGAACCATAATTCTCTGCAAGTATAGGATGTCATTGTGTTATAATACATATCAAATTTGGCCGAGATCGGACGAACGGATCAAGATCTAGAGCAATTAGAAATTTCTAAGTTCCAACCCCTGCAAATTAAAACTAGCTGCAAGTAGAAACTTGCAAAGTGCTTCCTCCGTAATCCTCCGCGCTTGAGCCAATGGACGAAATCCTTTATGAGGAAGCCAGAATTAATAAAGAAAAAAGGTACTCATGATCCTCATAAAGGACTTCGTCCATTGGCTCAAGCGCGGAGGATTACGGAGGAAGCACTTTGCAAGTTTCTACTTGCAGCTATTTATAAGAAGGATGTCAATTGAAAATTCACGAAAATTGAAATCGAACTTATGTTGAATTATTTCCCGACCGTATTTTCATTTAAAAAAATCGTCCGTCCGTCCGTTTCATAAAAATTAGTTAATTGCATCCAAAAATATCTGAGTAATGCAGGGTGACACCCAATGCTATCAAAATTTATTTTAAATATTTGAATTAATCGGTCTAGATTACGATAAAAATCAGATGGAAAATCATGATGATATCACACTGAATAGAAAAACCGAGTAGAGCTCGGAAATAATTCGGAGGTTAAGGTGGTTACGCACACGGATGACTCGTGGACTCGTGACCGCGTCGACACTTCGTTTTGAACATTAAAACAAAATGGGTCACGCCGAAAACCGATATAGTCAGCATTGACGTAATACAGAGAAATAAAATAAAGGCCTTCGCCGCAGGTGTGAGGTGATAACGAGACAGCTACGGTTAACAAAATGAAAAAAATGTAACGAATATCACGCGAGAAAATTTTTATGGATAACGAATTCTGGCACGGTGGCTATTGTTTCCGATAAGAATCTTCGTCTCGTTCGCAAAAAATTACGATGAATAATGAAGTCGGCAAATTTCCAGATACGAAAATATTCTACGCATAGAAATTTGCACAAGGCTGGCCCTTTTTGATTCATTTCTGCATAAGTGTATAATTTACAGAGAAACTTCCTTCACATCGACGTTTTACATGAAAAACCGGAAATTAAAACATAATTTCTCTATGAGAAAACCTGAATCTTTTCTATTCAATTTCACAACTTTAGAAATTATCCTAACCTACACTGTTTCATTTGGTCTATGCGAAATGGTTCCCATCAATACACTACGGAAATATTTAAAAATTAGAGAAAAATTGTCTTCAGTTTCGATCGAAATTGAAGAAAAAAAAACAAGTAGATAAACGACGGATACGAAAGTTGGGTTTTAAGCTAATTGTAGTCCTCCACCACTCGAAGTGCGCACAAGTTTCTCAATATCCGGAGATGTAAATTACGTTATTCAGAGTATTTTGATTATCCTTTCAAAATAAAAATATCGCTGACAAATCATTTTCCGACACACAATTGAGAAGGGAAAGGCGCGACAAAAGGGAGTCGAATTTTCGTTATAAAAAACATCTGTTTTTATAGAACCGTAAGAGTTCCGGACTCAAAATTTGGTGATTCGATGAGCCGAGGATGAATTTTTCCCCAGAATTCATATTTGTAAGTTTCCGAGCTTCTTTGGCGTATTCTTTCCATTAGAATTCTATGATGAACCGTTAGCCATCCTTTCAGATCTATCATTTCTCAGCTCCAATGGACGATTAAGGTTTCAATTTTATTTCTTTGCGTCGCGTAAGTGCGTCGAGCTTCACTCTTGAACGCGGTCGGTGATTTGTTGATTTTTTTTGCAACAGCGTCTCGTTGTCAATCCATCTATGATTCGGTTTTCTTCGTCCATGTGATTTTTTGAATATCCTCTCCAATTACTTTCATAGAGGATGAATATTTTTGTTCTTGGACCGACTCAGATTCCTCCACCTGATTCCCCATTGAGGGCGAACATACTTTCCACCTTTTTCCAACTCACCGACACTGCGGTATTATCTGTAATCATTCTTTAATTTCTTCGTGTCCCTTATCATAGCTTGAAGAGGGTACTCGACATTTTTCTCACTTTAACCCTATTGAGTGGAAGTCACTGCGGATGCTGCGAAAAATTGCAGGATTTTTTATGTTCAAACCTTCAACAACGAGATTTTTGCTTATGGAGTCGTTTTTAGAGCGTCTGTCCAACTCTGATTTCGTAACTAAAATAATAAATAATTCCGATTTCGAGTTTCAGTATTTATGGGTTTTTACGGAAATGAGAATTGGATCCCGGAATTAATGGTCCCTAATTCTGATACGGTTTCGAAGATGCAGGCGGTTTAATGAAAAAATTGACCCCCCTTTTTCGACCCCCTTCTCAATCGTGTTTCGGATAATGGTGAGACATTGATACGTAAATTTTCAAAGGAAGATCAAAATACTTCGAATAAAGTCGTTTACATCTTCAGATATTGATCACATGGATCTCAAAAACGAGCTTTCGTATGCGTCGATTAACTTGTTTGTCTTTTTTCGTTTATTATCGAAACTGAGGACACGTTCTTGCTAATTAAACATCTTCGAAGTATATTCATGAGAGCCAATTAGCCTAGATCGAATTCGACGGTGTAGGCAGAGATCATACTTACAGTTCGCTTCTAATCTCTCAACTAACAATGCCAAAAACTGAAAAAAAAAATTATAGAATGTATCCATAATTCGGTACTTTTAATTGAAACTATGACGAACACTGTAGCGAAAGTAGTTCATGCAGAGCTCAAAAGGTAAATCTTTTCTCGGTAATAAATTTTCCAAAGTAAAACAGCCACGGAGGAAGCTCTGTCATGTGCAGGCCCTATCGATTTTTGACCCTTTTTCTCATCAATTGCGTCCGCTGTGGGGTCAAAAAACACAATTTTTTTTTCTGAAACCGACGTTGAGACGTGGCTTATGTTTTTTCCAGTTTTACCTACTGCGTATTATTTCAGCCTTCCCTCCCTCGACCGTTGCTTCGCATGCTTCGGTTCTACGCTCGTGATCGTGCATGCCACGACGTGGATCCTCACGATTGGACTTCTCGGATTAGTATATAACCCGAACGTTTGGACACCGACGATCATCCTTCGACCCGACGTCGCAGAAGTAATAGCAGAGAAAAAGAAAATTTATTTTCAAAATACAATTGGAAAATGAAGCTCTTGACTTTTTTGTCGTTGGCGTTTGCATTGGCATCAGTCTCGATGACCGAAGCTTGCATGGGACAACCGGAGTGGACATTGCCCGGCTATAAGCCGCCTAAACCCGTGTTATCGATTGAGTTTATAGACAACGATGAGTCGGCTCCGTCCTCAGAGTGCAAAGCAAACTATCCGCAAGATCAACGACTGAAAAATAAAAATCGTGAGTGCCAATGTCCGAACTTCATTTGAATGCCGTACAAGGGGTTACATTACATTACTCTGTATCAATCCTCTACCCGTGCTAGTGTGTTGTGTTTGTTCTAAACCGATGAATTTAACGATTTACAAACAGATAAATGCAAATATTTTTTTTTCAGTTACATCTGAGTTAAATACCAAGCAGTTCACGAAGATAATTAAGTCATTGATTCACTCAATTTCGAAACGTAGAGACATACGTATAGGCAATGAGAGATATGCTCCCTCATGGAAGGCTGGATCGAAAAAGCTGCAATTTTCTAAACAATTTCTAAAAGTTTGTGGAGTCGTCTTCAACGAAACGAGTTCCGGAAATTCTCTCACCGCCTACCTTACTTTTCCAAAAGTCACAGCTAATTTTTCTAAAATAGATTGCTCCGAAGGACCCACGTTCTACCACGAAAGGTGCAACCTGGAAATCACGCTCAGTAAGTACGCGACGTGGCTAGGTACAAATAAAACTAACGAATGTGTCTGTTTAATAATCTCGATCTTTTCCTTCATCAGAAAATCTTGAAGTTGAACTGAACGTTCAAATTTCGCGCGAAAAAAACTCGTTGAAAATTAAGGGAGCGTCTATACGGAAGACTAGTGTTGACGGCATAACTTCAGTAGTTTATTCCAAAAATCGCCCCTTCAATACTGAAATTTCTGGTAAATTACTTTCATTCATTCGTTTTATTTTTTGCGCTTGTGTACATGTTGGCAATTATTACTTTCCGTGGATGATCGGCGATTACAAACAATTAACTGATCATCGGTTTTTCAAGTACATGTGTGAATTCGATGAATAAAGAGGAAAAACAGTTTTTTTTCTACGGGACAAAACAAATAAAAGAACAACGAAACGACCAACAATGTTCAAAGTTTGAATGATCATCGAGAAATTCGTAATAAATCATCTTAACTTCAACGACTGGTTACAGATTAGTGTATCGTGAGGTTTATTTAACCTAGACAAAATTTTTTTGAGTTCTTGCATTTTCCCGCAGTTCACTTGTTTATTGTTATCTTGATAGTGGATAAATTACGGGAACACCATATTTTTAAATTTCATTGTAAAGGAGAAAGCCTGAGCTTCATTCGTGAATTTTCCGAGATTTTTATAATGAAATTTTCGATTTTTTCAAAGCCTTGGGCCGATTCGACCCCACGATACACTTTAAGGGTGCGAAAACACTAACACTAATCTGATCAATTGAATTTTATTTGTCCTTAAAGGGTTCGAGAAGGGGAATGAACAGTGGGAGCGCGTGATGGACTGGATCGGATTTCAAAAACCGAAAGACTGCAAGTTCAACCGCTTTCTGAAGAATCTCGCCAAATTAATTCTTGAGTAATTGAAGTTTTGAAGAGACATCGCTCGTTGGGAAGGCCCCGCCAATGAAACTATAATTGCGATTGATACGATTTATATTCTTCTGTAAACCCCATATTCTCTGTTCGGTAGACATAATAAAATATTACAATTGGGCATTAATTTGTTGTATTTCTTTTTATTCGACATTGCGCTTGTATGATCGAGTGAACAATCGATTGCGGACTATCCTCGATTTTCGTTCTCTCGTTACGTTGATCTAAACGTCGATTAGGGATAATCCGGTCTAGTTGCAACATTTTTCGCAAAAATGACGAAAAATATCTTTCAATTTGCTCAATATATTTACAATATCTCAAATGTTCGAGCGTTCCGGAAACTTCTTGAGAAAATAAAAAAAAAACGCATGAAAGCGGAATAGTTTGGTCTTCGTAAATTTTCTATAACTCACAACTTTGAAAATCATTCCGATGTATGCTGTAGAGTTTGGTCCATGCAAAGTAAATAGCATCAATACGTTTTAAAACATTGAAAAATTAGGAAAAATTGTTCTCGATTGAAAATCAAGAACGAAAAAGAAAAAGAACCAACGGCGGAAGCGAAAATTCGTCTCGAAAATCCATGTAGTCCTGTGTATATCCATGTAGTGCGTGTGTGTATGTCAATTACCGGAAATGCGAATGACGTCATCCATTGTATTTCAATACTCCTTCGAAGAGGAACAATCGATGTCTCGCCATGACGATTCCGGGAGACAGAGCCGGAAGTTAAATCTTTCTCAAAATCTTTTACATTCTCTCATTTCATTTCGAACTTGAGGTTGAGACGCGGCTGATCGTTCTTGAGGTTCCCTTACTAATTGTGAGTGTTCGGCCATTTCCCATCTTCCCTCTCTCGACTGTCGCTTCGCATACGTTGGTTATTCGCTCGTTGACGTGGATATGAAGACGTGTCTCCAGCCGATTGGACGTCCCGGATAAGTTTGATTATAGGCAAATCGCCTTTCCATTAACCGTTTACATTTAAAAAGTTGCGAATAAGAACATAATTTTTCTACGAGGAAACCAAAATCCTAAAAAGGCGCCGATGTGTTACGCATTCGCTATGACGTTAACATAATCATGGAGGTCAGTTGATTCGACTATACCAAACATAACGATTGTCGTTTGGAAAGTATCATCCCCTGAAAAATTAGATGGAAAATCATGATTAATTCTATCCGACGAATATTTTGCAGATCTGAAGGATCTGCGGATGTAAAGAGAATAATCGAGTAAAGCTCGAAAATAATTCGAAGATTAAGGTGGCAACACTCGTGACCACGTCGACCCTTCGTTTTGAACATTAAAACAAAATGGGTCACGCCGAAAACCGATATAGTCAGCATTGACGTAATGCAGAGAAATAAAATAAAGGCCTTCGCCGCAGGTGTGAGGTGATAACGAGACAGCTACGGTTAACAAAATAATAAAAATGTAACAAATATCACGCGAGAAAATTTTTATGGATAATGAATTCTAGCACGGAGGCTTTCGTTTCCGATAAGATTCTTCGTCCCGTTGGCAAAAAATTACGATGAATAATGAAGTCGGCAAATTTCCAGATACGAAAATATTCTACGCATAGAAATTTGCACACGTCTGGCTTTTTTCGATTAATTTCCACATAACTGTATGGATTATAGAGACGCTCCCTTCACATCGACGTTTTACATGAAAAATCGGAAATGAAATCATAATTTCTCTATGAGCGAGCCAAAATCCTGAAAAGGCGCCAATGTAGTACGCATTCAGCTAAAACATGGAGGTCAGCCGAATCGAGTATACGAAATGTGACGATCGTCGTTTGGAAAGTATCATCCCCTAAAAAATCAGATGGAAAATCATGATCATTCCTATACGACTGAAAAGAATAACCGAGTAGAGCTCGAAAATAATTCGAAGATTAAGGTGGCAACACGCACGAAAGACTCGTGGACTCGTGACCAAGTGGACACTTCGTTTTAAACATTTAAACAAAATGGGTCACGCCGAAAACCGATATAGTCAGCATTGACGTAATACAGAGAAATAAAATAAAGGCCTTCGCCGCAGGTGTGAGGTGATAACGAGACAGCTACGGTAAACAAAATAATAAAAATGTAACAAAAATCACGCCATAACATTTTTATGGGTAACGAATTCTGGCACGGTGGCTATTGTTTCCGATAAGAATCTTCGTCCCGTTCGCAAAAAATTATGATGAATAATGAAGTCGGCAAATTTTCAGATACGAAAATATTCTACGCATGGAAATTCGCACAAGGCCGGCCCTTTTTGATTTATTTCTGCACAAGTGTATAGTTTATAGAGAAACTTCCTTCACATCGACGTTTTACATGAAAAACCGGAAATTAAAACATAATTTCTCTATGAGAAAACCTGAATCTTTTCTTTTCAATTTCACAACTTTAGAAATTATCCTAACCTACACTGTTTCATCTGGTCGATGCGAAATGGTTCCCATCAATACACTACGGAAATATTTAAAAATTAGAGAAAAATTGTCTTCAGTTTCGATCGAAATTGAAGAAAAAAAAACAAGTAGATAAACGACGGATACGAAAGTTGGGTTTTAAGCTAATTGTAGTCCTCCACCACTCGAAGTGCGCACAAGTATCTCAATATCCGGAGATGTAAATTACGTTATTCAGAGTATTTTGATTATCCTTTCAAAATAAAAATATCGTTGACAAATCATTTTCCGACACACAATTAAGAAGGGAAAGGCGCGACAAAAGGGAGTCGAATTTTCGTTATAAAAAACATCTGCTTTTATAGAACCATAAGAGTTCCGGACTCAAAATTTGGTGATTCGATGAGCCGAGGATGAATTTTTCCCCAGAATTTCATATTTGTAAGTTTCCGAGCGTCTTCGGCGTATTCTTTCCATTAGAATTCTATGATGAACCGTCAGCCATTCTTTCAGATCTATCATTTCTCAGCTCCAATGAACGATTAAGGTTTCAATTTTATTTCTTTGCGTCGCGTAAGTGCGTCGAGCTTCACTCTTGGACGTAGTCGATGATTTGTTGATTTTTTTTGCAACAGCGTCTCGTCAATCCATCTATGATTCGGTTTTCTTCGTCCATGTGATTTTTTGAATATTCTCTCCAATTACTTTCATAGGGGATGAGTATTTTTGTTCTTGGATCGACTCAGATTTGTCCACCTGATTCTCCATGGAGGGCGAACATACTTTCCACCTTTTTCCAACTCGCCGACATTGCGGTATTATCTGTAATCATTCCTTAATTTCTTCGTATCCCTTATCGTAGCTTGAAGAGGGTACTCGACATTTTTCTTACTTTAACCCTATTGAGTGGAAGTCACTGCGGATGCTGCGAAAAAATGAAGGATTTTTTATGTTCAAACCTTCAACGACGAGATATTCGCTTTTGAAGTCGTTTTTAAAGCGTCTCTACAACTCTGATTTCTTAACTAAAATTATAAAAAAATCCGATTTCGAGTTTCAGCATTTATGGGTTTTTACGGAAATGAGAATTGGATCCCGAAATTAATGGTCCCTAATTCTGATACGGTTTCGAAGATGCAGGCGGTTCAATGGAAAAATTAGCCTCCCTTTTTCGACCTCCTTCTTAATCGTGTTTCGGATAATGGTGAGACATTGATACGTAAATTTTCAAAGGAAGATCAAAATACTTCGAATAAAGTCGTTTACATCTTCAGATATTGATCACATGGATCTCAAAAACGAGCTTTCGTATGCGTCGATTAACTTGTTTGTCTTTTTTCGTTTATTATCGAAACTGAGGACACGTTCTTGCTAATTGAACATCTTCGAAGTTTATCAATGAGAGCCGATTAGCATAGATCGAATCCGACGGTGTAGGCAGAGATCATACTTACAGTTCGCTTCTACTCTCTCAACTAACGATGCAAAAAACTGAAAAAAAAATTATAGAATGTATCCATAATTCGGTACTTTCAATTGAAACTATGACAAACACTGTAGCGAAAGTAGTTCATGCAGAGCTCAAAAGGTAAATCTTTTCTCGGTAACAAAGTTTTCAAAGTAAAACAGCTACGGAGGAGCCCTGTCATGTGCAGGCCCTATCCATTTTTGACCCTTTTTCTCATCAGTTGCGTCGGCTGTGGTGCCAAAAAACGCAATTTTTTTTCTCAAATCGACGTTGAGACGTGGCTTAATTCTTTTCAGTTTTACCTACTACGTATTATTTCATCCTTCCCTCCCTCGACCGTCGCACAGTGGGGCAAAAAAAGTTTTTTTGGACAAATCAATTTTCAGCCCAAACCGCTTATCCGATTTGCAATTTTTTTTCTTTTAATGAAAGTGTATGAAATTGCGCATCGACTCACGGTCCGATCTTGTTTCTATCTTTGTTGATAATTTTTTTATATGATAAACAAAATGAATTTTTTTTTTTTTCACTTCTCAAAGCTGCCATTTTTTTGGAAAATTCATTACCCGGCTGCAAATGATCAGAATCAATGCACAAACTCATTACAAATATTGCCTGGTAGCGCTGACTGCGTTAACATTTTTTTTCGAATTGTTATAAACAAATTAGTGAACAAAAATAATATCTTCTCTATTCGCGGTGATAAAATACTTTGAACCCATATTTTTTGAAGGAGGTAGGTGTAGAAGGATGTTTGTCCGGAATTGGCAAAAATTGAACATGAATTATCAATAGTTTATAACAATTTAATGAACAAATTTCTAATCCGGCCATTTTCCAATAGAAATATTCCGTTTTTTCAGCCGAATCACGAGCTAGTATCTCCACAAAGCTCCTTCTGATTAATAATGTATTATTAGAAAACAATTATATTTTGTTTAAACAAATTTTATCAACAAATGGATCATTCGACTATTCTTCTGGAGATAAGTTCCGTTTTTCCTTCAAAATAAATGGTGAATCTTTTACTTATGATTCTATATTATAGATATTGTTATGTTCAATAACAATAACTCATTAGTTAAACAGTTTTAATAAACAAATGCATATTTCCGTCATTTTTCGGTAGATAAATTTCGTTTCTTCACCCGAACACCAATGAATCTCTATCCAATGGTCTTCTGCCATGCACATTGTGCTTTGCAATAATAATTGTACATTATTTGACCAAATTTAATTAACAAATACATTGTATGACCGTTTTTCAATACGTACGTTTCGATTTTTTTCGCACCACAAAGTATAGATCTTCTACTCTTCCAAGTAGAAAGTCTTCATGAGTAGAAAGTAGTCAAGGACTTCAAAAAAAGCCCCCCTGACAGAAAAAATGCAGTTGTTCATGCTGAAAAAATTGAATCTTTCTCTTGAAAGAGTAGAAGATTTATACTTTGTGGTGCGAAAAAAATCGAAACGTACGTATTGAAAAACGGTCATACAATGTATTTGTTAATTAAATTTGTTCAAATAATGTACAACTATTATTGCAAAGCACAATGTGCATGGCAGAAGACCATTGGATAGAGATTCATCGGTGTTCGGGTGAAGAAACGAAATTTATCTACCGAAAAATGACGGAAATATGCATTTGTTTATTAAAACTGTTCAACTAATGAGTTATTGTTATTGAAAATAACAATATCTATAATATAGAATCATAAGTAAAAGATTCACCATCTATTTTGAAGGACAAACGGAACTTATCTCCAGACGAATAGTCGAATGATCCATTTGTTTATAAAATTTGTTTAAACAAAATATAATTGTTTTCTAATAATACATTGTCAATCAGAAGGAGCTTTGTGGAGATACTAGCTCGTGATTCGGCTGAAGAAACGGAATATTTCTATTGGAAAATGGCCGGATTAGAAATTTGTTCATTAAATTGTTATAAACTATTGATAATTCATGTTTAATTTCTGCCAATTCCGAACAAACATCCTTCTACACCTAACTCCTTCGGAAAATATGGGTTCAAAGTATTTTATCAACGCGAATAGGGAAGATATTATTTTTGTTCACTAATTTGTTTACAACAATTCGAAAAAAATGTTAACGCAGTCAGCGCTACCGGGCAACATTTGTAATGAGTTTGTGCATTGATTCTGATCATTTGCAGCCGGGTAATAAATTTTCCAAAAAAATGGCAGCTTTGAGAAATAAAAAAAAAAAAATTCATTTTGTTTATCATATAAAAAAATTATCAACAAAGATAGAAACGAGATCGGACCGTGAGTCGATGCGCAATTTCATACACTTTCATTAAAAAAAAAAAAAATTGCAAATCGGATAAGCGGTTTGGGCTGAAAATTGATTTGTCCAAAGAAACGTTTTTTGCCCCACTGTGCGTCGCTTATCATGCTTCGGTTCTACGCTCGTGATCGTGCATGCTACGACGTGGATCCTCACGATTGGACTTTTCGGATTAGTATATAACCCGAACGTTTGGACACCGACAATCATCCTTCGAACCGACGTCGCAGAAGTAATAGCAGAGAAAAAGAAAATTTATTTTCAAAATACAATTGAAAAATGAAGCTCTTGACTTTTTTGTCGTTGGCGTTTGTATTGGCATCAGTCTCGATGACCGAAGCTTGCTGGGGACAACCGGCTTGGACAAGGCGCGGCTATAAGCCGCCTAAACCCGTGTTATCGATTGACTTTATAGACAACGATGAGTCGGCTCCGTCCTCAGAGTGCAAAGCGAACTATACGCAAAATCGACGACTGAAAAATAAAAATCGTAAGTGCCAATGTTTGAACTGCATTTTAATGCCGTACAAGGGGTTACATTACATTACTCTGTATCAATCCTCTACCCGTGCTAGTGTGTTGTGTTTGTTCTAAACCGATGAATTTAACGATTTACAAATAGATGAATGCAAATATTTTTGTTTCAGTTACATCTGAGTTGAATACCGAGCAGTTCACGAAGATAATTGAGTCATTGATTCACTCGATTCCGAAACCTGTAGACATACGTATAGGCAAGGAGAGATATTCTCCCTCATGGGAGGATGGATCGAAAAGGCTGCAATTTTCTAAACAATTTCTCAAAGTTTGTGGAGTCGTCCTCAACGAAAAGAGTTCCGGAAATTCTCTCACCGCCTACCTTACTTTTCCAAAAGTCAAAGCTGATTTTTCCAAAATAAATTGCACCAAAGAAACCGCGTCCTTCCACGCATTGTGCAATATGGAAATCACGCTCGGTAAGTACGCGACGTGGCTGGGTACAAATAAAACTAACGAATGTGTCTGTTTAATAATCTCGATCTTTTTCTTTGTCAGAAAATCTTGAAGTTGAACTGAACGTTAAAATTTCGAGCAAAGGGAGCCCGTTGAAAGTTAAGGGAGCGTCTATACGGAAGACTAGTGTTGGCGGCATAACTGCGTTAGTTGGTACCAAACATGACCCCGACGATACTAACGATTTTGGTAAATTACTTTCATTCATTCGTTTTTTTTTTTTTGCGCTTGTGTACGTGTTGGCAATTATTACTTTCCGTGGATGATCGGCGATTACAAACAATTAACTGATCATCGGTTTTTCAAGTTCATGTGTGAATTCGATGAATAAAGAGGAAAAACAGTTTTTTTATTCTACGGGACAAAACAAATAAAAGAACAACGAAACGACCAACAAAGTTCAAAGTTTGAATGATCATCGAGAAATTCGTAATAAATCATCTTAACTTCAACGACTGGTTACAGATTAGTGTATCGCGAGGTTTTATTTAACCCAAACAAAATTTTTTTAAGTTCTTGCATTTTCCCGCGGTTAACTTGTTTATTGTTATCTTGATAGTGAATAAATTACGGGAATACCATATTTTTAAATTTCATCGTAAAGGAGAAAGCCTGAGCTTCATTCCGAGATTTTTATCATGATATTTTCGATTTTTTCAAAGCCTTGGGCCGATTTGACCCCACGATACACTTTAAGGGTGCGAAAACACTAATACTAATCCGATCAATTGAATTTTATTTGTCCTTAAAGAGTTCGAGAAGGGGGATGAAGGGTGGGAGCGCGTGATGGACTGGATCGGATTTCAAAAACCGAAAGACTCCAAGTTCAACCACTTTCTGAAGAATCTCGCCAAATTAATTGTTGAGTAATTGAAGTTTTATAGAGACATCGCTCGTTGGGAAGGCCCCGCCAATGAAACTATAATTGCGATTGATACGATTTATATTCTTCTGTAAACCCCATATTCTCTGTTCGGTAGACATAATAAAATATTACAATTGGGCATTAATTTGTTGTATTTCTTTTTATTCGACATTGCGCTTGTATGATCGAGTGAACAATCGATTGCGGACTATCCTCGATTTTCGTTCTCTAGTTACGTTGATCTAAACGTCGATTAGGGATAATCCCGTCTAGTTGTAACATTTTTCGCAAAAAGGACGAAAAATATCTTTCGATTTGCTCAATATATTTACAACATCTCAAATGTTCGAGCGTTCCGGAAGCTCCTTGAGAAAATGAAAAATCGCATGAAAGCCGAATAGTTTGATCTTCGTAAATTTTCTGTATCTCACAACTTTGAAAATCATTCCGATGTATATTGTAGAGTTTGGTCTATGCGAAGTGAATTGCATCGATACGTTTCAAAAATATTGGGAAATTAGGAAAAATTGTACTCGATTGAAAATCAAGAACGAAAAAGAAAAAGAACCAACGACGAAAGCGAAAATTCGTCTCGAAAATCCATGTAGTCCTGTGTGTATCCATGTAGTGCGTGTGTGTATGTCAGTTACCGGAAATGGGAATGACGTCATCCATTGTATTTCAATACTCCTTCGAAGAGGAACATATCGATGTCTCGCCATGACGATTCCGGGAGACAGAGCCGGAAGTTAAATCTTTCTCAAAATCTTTTACATTCTCTCATTTTATTTCGAACTTGAGGTTGAGACGCGGCTGATCGTTCTTGAGGTTCCCTTACTAATTGTAAGTGTTCGGCCATTTTCCATCCTCCCTCTCTCGGCTGTCGCTTTGCATACGTTGGTTATTCGCTCGTTGACGTGGATATGAAGACGTGTCTCCAGCCGATTGGACGTCCCGGATAAGTTTGATTATAGGCAAATCGCCTTTCCATTAACCGTTTACATTTAAAAAGTTGCGAATAAGAACATAATTTTTCTATGAGGAAACCAAAATCCTAAAAAGGCGCCGATGTGTTACACATTCACTATGACGTTAACATAATCATGGAGGTCAGTTGAATCGACTATACCAAACATAACGATTGTCGTTTGGAAAGTATCATCCCCTGAAAAATTAGATGGAAAATCATGATAAATCCTATCCGACGAATATTTTGCAGATCTGAAGGATCTGCGGATGTAAAGAGAATAATCGAGTAAAGCTCGAAAATAATTCGAAGATTAAGGTGGCAACACTCGTGACCACGTCGACACTTCGTTTTGAACATTAAAACAAAATGGGTCACGCCGAAAACCGATATAGTCAGCATTGACGTAATGCAGAAAAATAAAATAAAGGCCTTCGCCGCAGGTGTGAGGTGATAACGAGACAGCTACGGTTAACAAAATAATAAAAATGTAACAAAAATCACGCGAGAAAATTTTTATGGATAATGAATTCTAGCACGGAGGCTTTCGTTTCCGATAAGATTCTTCGTCCCGTTGGCAAAAAATTACGATGAATAATGAAGTCGGCAAATTTCCAGATACGAAAATATTCTACGCATAGAAATTTGCACACGTCTGGCTTTTTTCGATTAATCTCCACATAACTGTATGGATTATAGAGAAGCTCCCTTCACATCGACGTTTTACATGAATAACCGGAAATGAAATCATAATTTCTCTATGAGCGAGCCAAAATCCTGAAAAGGCGCCAATGTAGTACGCATTCAGTTAGAACATAAAGGTCAGTTAAATCGAGTATACGAAATGTGACGATCGTCGTTTGGAAAGTATCATCCCCTAAAAAGTCAGATGGAAAATCATGATTATTGCTATCAGACTGAAGAGAATAACCGAGTAGAGCTCGGAAATAGATCGAAGATTAAGGTGGTAAGACACACGAAACACTCGGGGACTCGTGACCACATCGACACTTCGTTTTGAAAATTAAAACAAAATGGGTCACGCCAAAAACCGATTTAGTCAGCATTGACGTAATACAGAGAAATAAAATAAAGGCCTTCGCCGCAGGTGTGAGGTGATAACACGACAGCTAGGGTAAACAAAATAATAAAAATGTAACAAAAATCACGCCACAAAATTTTTATGGATAACGAATTCTGGCACGGTGGGTATTGTTTCTTGAATAATGAAGTCGTCAAATTTCTAATTACGAAAATATCCTACGCATAGAAATTCGCACGCGGCTGGCTTTTTCGATTAATTTCTACATAAGTGTATAGTTTATAGAGAAACTTCCTTTACATCGACGTTTTACATAAGAAACCAGAAATAAGGACATAGTTTCTCTATGAAGAATCCGAAAATCTTAAAAAGCGCCGGTGTATTACCCATCCGCTATGACGTTAAGGTAGACATAAAGGTCAGTTAGATCGACTATACGAAATATGACGATCGTCGTTTGGAAAGTATCATCCCTTAAAAAATCCTGATTAATGCTATCAGACTGAAGAGCATAACCGAGTAACGCTCGGAAATAAATGAAAGATTAAGGTGGTAACGCACGCGGAAGACTCGTGGACTCGTGACCACGTCGACACTTCGTTTTAAACATTAAAACAAAATGGGTCACGCCGAAAACCGATATAGTCAGCATTGACGTAATGCAGAAAAATAAAATAAAGGCTTCCGCCGCAGGTGTGAGGTGATAACACGACAGCTAGAGTAAACAAAATAATAAAAATGTAACGAAAATCACGCGATACAATTTTTATGGATAACGAATTCTAGCACGGAGGCTATTATTTCCTCTGAGACTCTTCGTCCCGTTGGCAAAAAATTACGAAGAATAACGAAGACGGCAAATTTCCAGATACGAAAATATTCTACGCATAGAAATTTGCACACGGCTGGCTTTTTTCGATTAATCTCCACATAACTGTATAGATTATAGAGAAACTCCCTTCACATCGACGTTTTACATGAATAACCGGAAATGAAATCATAATTTCTCTATGAGCGAGCCAAAATCCTGAAAAGGCGCCAATGTAGTACGCATTCAGTTAGAACATAAAGGTCAGTTAAATCGAGTATACGAAATGTGACGATCGTCGTTTGGAAAGTATCATCCCCTAAAAAGTCACATGGAAAATCATGATTATTGCTATCAGACTGAAGAGAATAACCGAGTAGAGCTCGGAAATAATTCGAAGATTAAGGTGGTAACGCACGCGGAAGACTCGTGGACTCGTGACCACGTCGACACTTCGTTTTAAACATTAAAACAAAATGGGTCACGCCGAAAACCGATATAGTCAGCATTGACGTAATACAGAGAAATAAAATAAAGGCCTTCGCCGCAGGTGTGAGGTGATAACACGACAGCTAGGGTAAACAAAATAATAAAAATGTAACAAAAATCACGCCACAAAATTTTTATGGATAACGAATTCTAGCACGGAGGCTATTGTTTCCGATAAGACTCTTCGTCCCGTTCGCAAAAAATTACGATGAATAATGAAGTCGGCAAATTTCCAGATACGAAAATATTCTACGCATAGAAATTTGCACACGGCTGGCTTTTTTCGATTCATTTCTACATAAGTCTATAGATTATAGAGAAACTCCCTTTACATTGACGTTTGTCATGAAAAACCGGAAATGAAAAAATAATTCCTCGATGAGAAAACGTGAATCTTATCTTCTCAATTTCACAACTTCAGAAAGTATCCCAACGTACACTGTTTAATTTGGTCTATGCAAAATGGTTTCCATCAATACACTACGAAAATATTTGAAAATTAGCGAAAAATTGTTTTCATTTTCGATAAAAATCGAAAAAAGAAAGAAAACAAAACCACGAATACGAAAATTAGGTTTTGAGCTTTTTGTAGTCCTCCATCACTCGAAGTGCGGACAAGTATCCCAATATCTGAATATGTAAATGACGCTATTTAGAGTATTTCGATTGTCCTTTGACAATGAAGATATCGCTGCCTCATAATTTTCCGACACACAATAAAGAAGAGGAGGGCGCGAAAAAGGGAGTCAAATTCTCGTCATAAAAAACATCTGTTTCTATTAAACCGTCAGAGTTTCGGACGCAAAATTCGGTGATCCGATGGGCCGAGCATGAATTTTTCCCCGAAATTCATATTTTTTAGCTTCGGAGCTTCTTTGGCGTATTCTTTCCATTAGAATTCTATAATTCTATAATCAGCCATCCGTTTAGATTTATTATTTCTATGCTCCAATGAATCATTAAGGCTCCAATTTTATTTCTTTGCGTCGCGTAAGTACGTCGAGCTTCACTCTTGGACGTAGACGATGATTCGTTGATTTATTGCAACAGTGTCTCGTTGTCAATCACTCCATGATTCAGTTCCCTTAGTCCATTTGATTGTTTCGCTATTCTCTTCAATTATTTTTATAGAGGATGAATATTTTTGTTCTTGGATTAACTTAGATTTGTCCACCTGATTCTCCACGGAAGGCGAACATACTTTCTACCCTTTTTCAATTCGCCGACGTTGCGGTAGTATCTGTAATGATTCCTTAATTTCTTTGTATCCCATCATCATAGCTCAAAGAGCGTACTTGACATTTTTCTCACTCTCGTCTCATCAAGTGGAAATCACTGCGGATGCTGCGAAGAAATGCAGGATTTTTTATGTTCAAACCTTCAACGACGAAATACACTCAACCAAACAATTGAAGGAACAAGAAATTTTTCCAATTTTTTGCGTGGCTGTAACTTTGCGAAAAATTGTCGTATTGGGATGAATGAAGAAGCATTTTGAAGCTTGACATTTCTAATTCTGAAACCGTATAATGAAAGATTTTTTTGGCCATTGGTCATGCCACAATCAAAAGAAATGTCGCAAAGGAAATTTGTTAAAAAAAATTCCGTTTTTCCAAGTTGTCCCCGGACTCCAAAAATTTTTTTCTAACTGCACTAATACCACAGTCATTTAGCCTGATTTATAACTTTCCATTTGATTTTTTTTTCTGTACAACAATTTGTCGCTGAGATATCGGCCAGTGAATAAAAAAACATCTTTTTTCGTTTGATCTTCGATATTTCATGAACCGGTAATCTCATAGCAAATCTACAGGCAGTTTTGAAAACTCGAATGAATTGCGTATGAGCTTCATTTATTGTTTTTGGAAAAAAAAAATTTTTTCACCCCTTGCGTTCACATGAAAAAGTGGCAAAAAAAGCATTTTATGGTTATTTAGAAAAGTTATTTAGAAAATTCACCAGTACTTTGCAAATATTGCGGTTAGAACTAACGTTTGTGCGTCCGCACTTAGCTTAATGTATCCCCAATAACAATATTAAATTTCAAATTGATCCGTCCATCCGTTTTTCTACCCCGAATTGTTTATTTTAGGCTTCTCTTGAAAAAACGCCTTTTCTGCTCTTTGAACATCATTGGATGATTATTGCGATAAAAGAAAAAAAAATCCTCTGTTTTTCTCAAAATTTGGCATTGAATAATCATCAAGATTGTTTTTGAAATTTAAAAAATTGGTTAGGGAAGAAAAAATGATTTTTTTTTTTTTTTTTTTCATCTTCGCAAAAAATCTTAATGACTATTGAGAATGTTCGGACACCGTTTAAATCGAATTCTTTGAAAATTTTCAAATGAGAATTTATTTTTTTGAATTTTTTATTCAACTAGAAATGTTAAGCTTCAAAATGCTTCTTCATTCATCTCAATACGACTATTTTTCACAAAGTTACAACCGCGCAAAAAACACGTAAAAAATTGGAAAAATTTCTTATTCCTTCAATTGTTTGGTTGAGTGTATTTGCTTTTGAAGTCGTTTTCGGATCGTCTGTCCAAGTCTAATTTCTTAACTAAAATAAAAAAAAATTCCGATTTCGAGTTTCAGTATTTATGAGTTTTTACGGAAATGAGCATTGGATCCCGGAATTAATGGCCCCTAATTCTGATACGGTTTCGAAGATGCAGGCGGTTTAATGAAAAAATTGACCCCCCTTTTTCGACCCCCTTCTCAATCGTGTTTCGAAAAATGGTGAGACATTGATACGTAAATTTTCAATGGAAGATCAAAATACTTCGAATAAAGTCGTTTACATCTTCAGATATTGATCACATGGATCTCAAAAACGAGCTTTCGTATGCGTCGATTAACTTGTTTGTCTTTTTTCGTTTATTATCGAAACTGAGGACACGTTCTTGCTAATTGAACATCTTCGAAGTTTATCAATGAGAGCCGATTAGCATAGATCGAATCCGACGGTGTAGGCAGAGATCATACTTACAGTTCGCTTCTAATCTCTCAACTAACGATGCAAAAAACTGAAAAAAAAATTATAGAATGTATCCATAATTCGGTACTTTCAATTGAAACTATGACAAACACTGTAGCGAAAGTAGTTCATGCAGAGCTCAAAAGGTAAATCTTTTCTCGGTAACAAATTTTCCAAAGTAAAACAGCTACGGAGGAGCCCTGTCATGTGCAGGCCCTATCCATTTTTGACCTTTTTTCTCATCAATTGCGTCGGCTGTGGTGCCAAAAAACGCAATTTTTTTTCTCAAATCGACGTTGAGACGTGGCTTAATTCTTTTCAGTTTTACCTACTACGTATTATTTCATCCTTCCCTCCCTCGACCGTCGCTTCGCATGCTTCGGTTCTACGCTCGTGATCGTGCATGCCACGACGTGGATCCTCACGATTGGACTTCTCGGATTAGTATATAACCCGAACGTTTGGACACCGACAATCATCCTTCGAACCGACGTCGCAGAAGTAATAGCAGAGAAAAAGAAAATTTATTTTCAAAATACAATTGAAAAATGAAGCTCTTGACTTTTTTGTCGTTGGCGTTTGTATTGGCATCAGTCTCGATGACCGAAGCTTACATGGGACAACCGGAATGGACAATACCCGGCTATAAGCCGCCTAAACCCGTGTTATCGATTGAGTTTATAGACGACTATGATATGGATCCGGCCTCAGAGTGCGAAGAGAGCTATAAGCAAGATCCACGACTGAAAAAAAAAAATCGTAAGTGCCAATGTTTGAACTGCATTTTAATGCCGTACAAGGGGTTACATTACATTACTCTGTATCAATCCCCTACTCGTGCTAGTGTGTTGTGTTTGTTCTAAACCGATGAATTTAACGATTTACAATTAGATAAATGCAAATATATTTTTTTCAGTTACATCTGAGTTAAATACCAAGCAGTTCACGAAGATAATTGAGTCATTGATTCACTCGATTCCGAAACCTATAGACGTACTTATACGCAATGAGAATTATTTTCCCTCATGGGAGGATGGATCGACAAAGCTGCAATTTTCTAAACAATTTTTAGAAGTTTGTCCAATCGTGTTCAACAAAAAGAGTTCCGGAAATTCTCTCACCGCCTACCTTACTTTTCCAAAAGTCAGAGCTGATTTTTCCAAGATAAATTGCACCCACGGATATTCGGCCTTCTACCGATTCTGCAATCTGGAAATCACGCTCCGTAAGTACGCGACGTGGCTGGGTACAAATAAAACTAACGAATGTGTCTGTTTAATAATCTCGATCTTTTTCTTTGTCAGAAAATCTTAAAGTTGAACTGAACGTTAAAATTTCGGGCAAAGGGAGCCCGTTGAAAGTTAAGGAAGCGTCTATACGGAAGACTAGTGTTAGCTGCATAACTTCGGAAGTTGGTACCATAAGTCACGCCACAGATACTTATACTTTTGGTAAATTACTTTTATTCATTCATTTTTTTTGTTGCGCTTGTGTACGTGTTGGCAATTATTACTTTCCGTGGATGATCGGCGATTACAAACAATTAACTGATCATCTACGGGACAAAACAAATGAAAGAACAACGAAACGACCAACAATGTTCAAAGTTTGAATGATCATCGAGAAATTCGTAATAAATCATCTTAACTTCAACGACTGGTTACAGATTAGTGTATCGTGAGGTTTATTTAAACCAAACAAAATTTTTTAAGTTCTTGCATTTTCCCGCGGTTAACTTGTTTATTGTTATCTTAATAGTGAATAAATTACGGGAATACCATATTTTTGAATTTCATCGTAAAGGAGAAAGCCTGAGCTTTATTCGTGAATTTTCCGAGATTTTTATGATGATATTTTCGATTTTTTCAAAGCCTTGGGCCGATTCGACCCCACGATACACTTTAAGGGTGCGAAAACACTAATACTAATCTGATCTATTGAATTTGATTTGTCCTTAAAGAGTTCGACGAGGGGGATAAAGAGTGGAAGACCGTGTTGGACTGGATCGGATTTCAAAAACCGAAAGACTCCAAGTTCAACCACTTTCTGAAGAATCTCGCCAAATTAATTCTTGAGTAATTGAAGTTTTAAAGAGACATCGCTCGTTGGGATGGCCCCGCCAATGAAACTATAATTGCGATTGATACGATTTATATTCTTCTGTAAACCCCATATTCTCTGTTCGGCAGACATAATAAACCATTGCATTTGGGCATTAATTTGTTGTATTTCTTTTTATTCGACATTGCGCTTGTATGATCGAGTGAACAATCGATTGCGGACTATCCTCGATTTTCGTTCTCTCGTTACGTTGATCTAAACGTCGATTAGGGAAAATCCGGTCTAGTCGTAACATTTTTCGCAAAAAGGACGAAAAATATCTTTCGATTTGCTCAATATATTTACAATATCTCAAATGTTCGAGCGTTCCGAAAGCTCCTTGAGAAAATGAAAAATCGCATGAAAGCTGAATAGTTTGATCTTCGTAAATTTTATATATCTCACAACTTTGAAAATCATTCCGATGTATATTGTAGAGTTTGGTCTATGCAAAGTAAATAGCATCAATACGTTTTAAAAATATTGGAAAATTAGGAAAAATTGTTCTCGATTGAAAATCAAGAACGAAAAAGAAAAAGAACCAACGACGAAAGCGAAAATTCGTCTCGAAAATCCATGTAGTCCTGTGTGTATCCATGTAGTGCGTGTGTGTATGTCAGTTACCGGAAATGCGAATGACGTCATCCATTGTATTTCAATACTCCTTCGAAGAGGAACATATCGATGTCTCGCCATGACGATTCCGGGAGACAGAGCCGGAAGTTAAATCTTTCTCAAAATCTTTTACATTCTCTCATTTCATTCCGAACTTGAGGTTGAGACGCGGTTGATCGTTCTTGAGGTTCCCTTACTAATTGTAAGTGTTCGGCCATTTTCCATCTTCCCTCTCTCGACTGTCGCTTCGCATACGTTGGTTATTCGCTCGTTGATGTGGAGATGAAGACGTGTCTTCAGCCGATTGGACGTCCCGGATAAGTGTTAGAGCCCTGACGTGAAGAAACCAATATTCATACTTCGAGTTGACGAAGAAAACAATTGTGGGGATGGTCTCAGTCCGCCTCGTCACGGTTTGACTCGGCACAGTTTGCCTCGGCGATTCTGACAGGTCTACAGTCCGTCTTACCGACAAACGATATGTTATCATTCCTGTTTGTTTAATGTAGATGCGCGTGCCATCAACGTCCAAACTTCGAACGTCAGATCTTGCTCCCGTCAGATCTTCCTCTCGTGACTGGTGCGCCAGCTGGTTCGACCTTACCGGTTTAGCTTTACTAGGTACCAACTGTGGGTAACTGATCAGTGGATCTCAACCTTTGGCTGCTAATCCGAGTTTTCGATACACTCGGATTGGGAGCCAAAGGTTGAGACCCACTGATCGGTTACCTACAGTGAGTACTTAGGAGAGCTGAGTCGGTAAGGTCGGACCAGATGGCGCGCCAGTCACCGGCCGGAAGATCTGACGGGAGGAAGATTTAACGGTGGAAGCTTGGACGGGTGGAAGTTTGAGCGCGAGGAAGTTTCGACCATCCCCGTCTGATCAATGGATCTTCCTCGACTTTTGATATGAACGTTAACACCCCATTCCACCGCTTTCGTGGGCGATTTTCCTTAATGATTTTTTCTTTCATGAATACATTTAAAAAATTTATTTATCAATCTCTGCCTTTTTATTTTTTTATTTTCTTACTGAAAAAAATCAATAAATAAATTCGATTTTCGTGGACGTCGGCTGTGGCAGCTGATTTGGAAGTGTCTTACTTCCGTAGAATTGTGTAGAAAGACGAGCCCGATCGGACGATTTTTAAGGGTGGCGCTGATTTTTGAAAGTTTCAACCGTGAAAAGTTTTAAAATCCGGGGCTACCCCTTAACACGGTCCAATCAACCTCATCTTTCAGCACGATTCTACGAACACAAGATACTTCGACCCTTACAGCCCCCGTGAAAATCAGCGAAATTTTATTTTCACCCTCCCCACCCTTATATACATAAACTTCCCCTAACAAATCGCAAAATCGCGGGAAAAAAAAATACAAAAAACGCGGGAATTTATTATGCAACTTAATATATCGGTAAACTGAACGATGACACTAGATACGACGCGACCGTGAGAAGGGAGGACAAGACGGGGATGTTCGATGGACGGCTGCACGGCTTTATCAAGCTCTATGCGGGTTTGAACGCTCCGCGTTTTTTCCATCCCTCTCTTGTCGCGTCCTCCATCCGCATCCCTCCGTGGGGTAAAGTTTCCAGAAGCTGAGCCCGAGAAGTCTCGATGGAGGGAGACGTTGTCTGTTCTGGAGGGGGTGTCTGGGTCAATCCCCTTCAGTCTGGGGGTTCCCAATTCCAAACGCATTTCCCGGGGTTCGCAAATGTCTATCCCGCCTCGGGGAATCGAGATGGAACATTTTTTCGGCGTCGTTGGCGCAATAAACGGGATTAAAACATTGTCGCACATGCGAATGAATTATGTCAGCATTTTTTTTTGTTTGTTTTTCTTTTCTTTGTTGATTTTTTTCGGGGTTGACAGACGATGTTTGAGGTCTTATGATTGTAAGGGTTTATTGCATTATTGTTGAGGAATTAATTGAGGTAGGGAAGGGGGGGAGTCTGAATTATTTGGACCATTTTGGATTAGATGGGCTTATTTTTATTAGGGGGAGTCGGAGTAAAAAAATCGGTTAAAATATGATTGTACAAAAATTCGATTTTAATTATTAAAGAATTTTGATTGTACCGTTGTCTAATTAATTTCAAGTAATTAACGTAAATTGTGATAGTCTTTTGAGTCAGTCAATATTGTTCAGACATTTTGGGATGAAATTAACTAATTTTTATGAGAAGGATGTCAATTGAAAATTCTCGAAAATGAGAATCATACTTTTGTAAAATTATTTCTTGACCGTCTTTTTACTTGAAAAATTCGTCCGTCCGTCCGTTTTATAAAAATTAGTTAATTGAATACAAAAATATCTGAATAATGCAAGCTGACACACAATACTATCAAAATTTATTCAAATATTTGAATCAATCGGTCTAGGTTACAATAAAAATTATTAAAAATGAAAATCAAATTCTTGTAGAATTCTTTTTTGACCGTCTTCTCACTTCGACTCATTTTTATAAAAAAAGAACTCCCCTAGAAAATCAGAATCCGAAAATTGCTTATTTTCGCTACGTACGATTGTGAAGTTTCGTTCGAAATAAAAACCAAGTTGAATCCATCGTGCCAAACGAAATCAAAGAAATATAATGTTATCGATGATCCGTTAACACGGAAGGTGTCCGCGATTCCGGCACCGAGTCACGCTCATGACGTGACGGTGGATAACGCATTTTACGACTAATAAAAGTGAGTAAAAATCATGCCGACGACCATAAAAGTGGCACAATTGGTTCAGTGGGGCGGTGCTCCCGCGGCCTTGGACGGGGACAGTGATCCCCGGTGTATACTGCACTACTGCACTCTCTCTCTCTCTCTCCCTCTCTCTCTCTCTCTCTCTCTCTCTCTCTCTCAGTATTTCTCTCCGATATATCTACGTGTACAAGACGGTTCAGAATTCGCGTGTCTGCGAAAATCGGATTATTCACACTTTTCAAGGAATAATTATGAATTGGTCCCAAGCTAAATAGAAATTTATAGAAAAAAAATTAATACAATCGGAGTTAGTCGGCTGAATCGAGGAATATAGTAATAATAGTAATAATAATAAGAAAAATAGAAAAAACAATAATCATAATACCTATGTATTATTATTATTATTATTATTATTATGATTATTATTATCATTTCTTCTATTTTTATTACATAAAATAATAATTATAATAATAGTAAAAAATAGATGTCAATGTAAGGAAAGAGAGATAATAATAATATAATGAACAATAATATTCATAACAATTACTTCCGCTATAATGATTATCTCTATTTTTCTTATATTTACTTTTATTATTATTATTATCATTATTGTATAAAAATCTTAAATTCTCTAATAATTATAAAGTTCTTACATAATAAAAATAATTATTATTATTATCCTTAATAATGATAATAAGAATTATTATTATAAAATAATTTTTAGAACATAAACGAATAATCGATAAAATTGCTATTCAGCCCCTCATGAGAAACAAAATGTCGCTCATTATTTTCAACGACCTGCGTACGCAGCGTACCCAGTAAAATCTACGGTCCGAAGACCCTTATTTGCCGCATATTACTGTGAGTCGCAATCAATTCACAGTAAAAAATGTTGCCGAACATTGAATATACATTATCATCTCCGTGAAAACGCTTGAATTATGAATGGCTCTGTAGGTACATGCTTGTAGCGTAAACGAGCATTGCATCCGAGCTTGCGATTGTGTGCATGTGCATGTTGATGTGCAGCCCGCCAGCGGCATTCGCGCGCTCGGCGTCTCTCGCGTCCAGTTCGAAAAGTACCCAGAGAGTCCACTGTTCCATTCCAAGCGAGAGAGTTTCAAAGCCCAGCGTCGTTGTGGTCTCTCTCTCTCTCTCTCTCTCTCTCTCTCTCTCACTCTCTTTTTCTCTCTCTCTCTTTCCTTTGCATTTGTACGTTCACCGTCGAGGGCCAAAGCCAAGCGCATAATCGTTTCGACGTGCGTATTGTGGAGCTTCGACGTGAGTGTATCGCACAAACGGCGAGACCTCACGCCGAAGCTGCGTGTACGCACTGCAACGCTTCGTGTTTATGTACGGACTGCACTCGTCCGTAGACGTGTACGCCAGGGTGGTTCTTATTTGGATCATTTTTGAATTTTTATTGCAGCGAGGACTGAATTAATTGATTAATGACGAAGAAAGAGAAAAATGTTAACCCTAATTTGACCTTTCTACACTAAAATCTATGCCTGGATGTTCAATTCTTTAATTGCTAGGTTACTATATTCGCATGGTGACTTATTATTTCTCGAAAAATCTAATACGATGCGAAATTAACAGGAGTGAACCCAACTTTCACCATGGAAGAGTGGACATAGTATATGGGTCGGCTCATGCCATTTTTAAACCGTTCCTCTGACGAGTATGATCTAATCCATTCGAATAGTATTGAAACAACCACGATATTGGATCGGCCTAAGGGCCTACATTGATTGTCGTTGCCTGAAAAGATCTCGTAGGGTATTTTGCCCCCTATTTTTGGTAATTCAACGAATCGAAATAATCGAAGAATATCATTTTGTTGAAATAAAAAATTTTGATCGCTCAGAGGCTTAACGGTGTCGTACGCCCCTCAATTTTTACTCCGATTTTCTTTCGTTAACCTTAAATCGTACCGGAGGCTGGGAGTTTTTAAACGTTGTCGTCACTACATTAAGGGACATCTTATTACATGTATGTGCATTATGTACAGTCGTGCACTCCGTAGGCGCTCACGGATTACCGAGCGCTCGTTCGGTCGCGCGCGTTCGCGTCGCTCTCGGTGCAAAACTCTCTCCCCGAGCGTCGTGAAGTGCGTTAACCCTGCTCTCGGTGCGTCGGCCCTTCACAGCGTTTCTCAAACGGATCCCCGACGTATTACATGCCGTTGCTTCGTTCGCTCGCTCGTTCGCTCGCTCGCTCGCTCATTCCCGACCAATCGTGTATTCGCAACGACCGTGTATGTGTGCGAACGTCTGTCTATGCGTGTACGCCCTTCGCAACGACGTTTAAACTGCAATCGCGCGTTCTCTGAGTAAGCTAAGGGCTTAGAAGGGTTTCGAAGGTTTAAAAAAAAAACATTTATTCTCTAATTAAAAAAAATATATAATAGAAGAATTATTTTATTGAATCTTTTGAGGATATGAAAGAGCAACGTTTAAACAATATTTTGTGAAATTTTCTTTTGAAAATCTCGAAAATTCAGCCGTTAGGACCTGATTTTCGCAGACAACTTAGAAATAAGTATACTCGCGGTTGTCGGGATAATTCGTGATGGCTTAATGTGAAATCGAAAAACCAAATATTATCTGTTAGTATGTGAGTATAGCTCGTGATTGACCGAAGGATTTTCGAACAAATTGTGATTTGAATTTTTGGCAGAGTTGTATGCAAAAAAGTGAAATTTTCCGTAAAATCTACACCACGTGTTGATTTGTAAAATAAGTTGTGATAAAAAAATAAAAAAGTAACCTTCGTTCAATCACTAGACGATCTTATTGAGAAGAAGTGTGGACAATTTTAATGAGATCGGTGCGATAGGTTTCAAGAAATCGCGTCCACTGACTTCAAAAATAGAGTTTTGAGAAATACGATATATTTGCGACGCTCCCAACCGGTCGAGCCTAATTAGAGGAATTTTGCAAAGGCTCTTTCTCTCCTAGAGTTCAACCGCGGTTGACTTGAAGCTTTGAGAAAATATTCTTGACATCGTGTACTATCAGATACATTTTTTTTTTCTTTTTTAAATGGATTTTTTTGAAGTTTCCAAGCCCATGGGAGCCTTTAAAACCGCGATTTGGCGTTGACCGCGAGTACCCCCGCTGGCTGGGCCTGGAGGTAACACACGCACCGAATTTTTCGGGGCCTTGAGGATATCTCGAGCGTGGAAAGGGCGACGGGCCTCTGGCAGATTTGGGAAGGGATCGGGATTTTAGTTAGGATGATAAAACGTATTATATGACTCGGGTGGTTGGCAAGAGGGGATTGCAGCTTGCAAGCGTGAGAAAAATTTCTGCGAGGTTCGCTTGATACTAAATTTTATTGGCGCCAAAAGGCTTGAGGTAGATTTTGTAAGAATATTTTTTATTCTTATTTATTTGAAGTTTATTTTGAAATGAAGGTTGTAGAGCAGCATCGGTGAAATCTTCTTCGTCGAAATCCAAAAAAAAAACTAAAAATGAAATAGAAGTATCATTTTGAATTTTAGTTATCTCGAAGTAGATTTGGCGATTCGTGGTTTATCGACCAACGAAATTTTGATAGATTATTATTCCAATGGATGTGGGATGGTCTTAAATTTTTTTTAATTCTATAAATGCGGGAAGAAATCATGGAATCGGTGAGAAGCAGGTTACATTTTTTGGAAGAACGACAAATTGGCCACAATGACAATAAAATTAGCATTCCGGTAGTTATTAATTTCAATAAATATTCGATGATCTTGATTTCCAAAAGTACTATAAATGCGTTAAAAATATATTAAATCAATAAGAAAAAGGTTAATTTTTTTCGAAGTTCAATAATAGGAAGATAAAATTATTATTCCAGCAATTATCAATTTCGATAAATATTCAACGATTTCAATTTTCAAAAAAACTATAAATTCGTGAAAAAAAAGTAATTGAAACGATTCAGAGAAGGTTCAATGTTCCCATGGACCAACGATAAAATTATTATCCCCGCACTCATGAATTCCGATAGACCTCCAATGACCTCCATTTTCAAAACCGCTATAAATACAAAAAAAAAAATAATCCCTCAATCCATGCAAAAAACATTTCATTCCTCCAAAGGACAATCGCAAAATTAACATTCCAAATCCTCGAAACGCCTCTCCATCGCCACTGATACGACGTTCGAAATAACCAAGTTGATAGCGTCGGCATTATCGCGAAGGCTGACCTCGAGGCGTTGATTTTGCACAGAAAAGTGTACCAAAAAACAACAAAAACCGAACGAAAAATATTAAATGGGACTGCACGAGTTTCGAGTCGGTGTGGAAGAACGAGAGAAAGCGAAAGAGAAAGAGAGAATGAAAGAGGAAGAGAGGAAGAAAAAGGGAGAAAGAAAGATAGAGAAAAAGAGAGAGCCAGAGAATGAGAGGAAGAGGGCGGGAATAACAGAGAAAGAGAGAAAGAGAGAGAGAGAGAGAGAGAGAGAGAGAGAGAGAGAGAGAGAGAGAGAGAGAGAGAAGAGAGAGAGAATAAGAGAGAAAGAGAGAAAGAGAGAAAGGGAGAAAGTGAGAAAGATAAAGAGAGAGAATAAGAGAGAAAGAGAGATAGAGGGAGCGAGAATAAGAGAGATAGAGAGAAAGAGAGATAGAGAAAAAGAGAGAGAGAGATTGAGAGGAAGAGAGCGAAAGTAAGAGAAAGAGAGATAGAGAGAATAAGAGAGAGAAAGAGAGAGTAAGAGGGAGGGAGAATAAGAGAAAGAGAGAACGAAAGAGAAAGAGAGTGAGTTCGCGATCGCGGAGGGCCAGGGGCGAGTCCGAACGAAGGGTAGGGATAAAGTCCAGGGTCGCGAACCGCGTCGCGTTGCAATTGTTTGGACCTCGATGCATCTTCTCCCTGCAGCATTGGCCTTTGGGCATTGCACTCTCGGTTGCGTTTCTCGAGGGCGGTCCCGCCGGGTTGATGTACGCGGAATGCAACCGACGTCGGCCGAACGCCGACGAAAACGTCCGAGTTAGCGCGACATAGCCGCGAAGGAGCTTGCGAGGGCATCGCGAGCGACCGATGCAGTCGTGATCCGGTGCGCCTGCTTGCAGCTGCAACGGTCATCGGGCCGAGTTCGATGCACTCGGCTGCATGGGCGACGTCGGCGGCGGGGAGCTCGCGGTCTTGCACTCCGCTCGGAGCTCCGAGCTCGGGCACTGCATCCACGATTCCGACCGAATGACTCAGCCGAGCCTGCGCGCCGACTCGCCACGAGGCATACGGCCTTGACCCGACCGTATATCGCGCTGCATTGTGCATTTGCCATTTGAATTTTCCAACCAGTCCGCTCTTCGAATCTCTCACTCTCCCTCTCTCTTCTTCCATCCCGGTTTCGTCGTAAAACGCGAACGTACGCGCATACACAGTAGCGTATGAATATCATAGTTCACTGTTGATTGATGATTCGGGCGAATATGTAATGATCAATGGGGCGAGAGGTTTTAGCTTATTATTTTGATTTTTTTGGACATTTTTTGCTGAGGATTTACAGCTACCGAATGGAGGCTTCGAGTGTCTTCGGGGCTGAATATTCCTGGTGTTGATCGATGATTTACGTAATATACTAAAAAAAGGCAATGGAGACGTGAGATTTTTTGATTATTTTTATTCTCAGTATTTTTTCTGTTATTAAAAGCCACCGAATGAAGTCTCTGAGTACATATCTGTTGCAATATATCCGGTTTGTGTACACAAATGAATTAATTATTGACACGAACATCAAGTAATAATTAATAAGACGTCAGATTTTCTAATTATTGTTTTTCTGAATATATTTTTTACTATAATTAACAGCCACCGAATAAAATCTTTGAGAATAACTGTTGGGGTATAATCGTTTTTTCAAATCAATGATTTAGACAAATATTGAATGATCAATAAGAGGCACAATTTTTTGATTATTTTGTTTTTTTAATATTATTTTTCTATTAATAACAGTCACCGAATAAAATCTTTGAGCATATCTGTTCCAGTATATTTGTATTGTTGATTATAATATAAGATAATAATATAAATAGAAATAATAAATAATAATCAATAAGACGTAAACTTGTCTATCATTTTTTAATTATTAACAGCCACCGAGTAAAAACTTTAAGTATATATTTTGCAGTATATTGATGTTGCTTATCGAATATTAACACAAACATAAGATAATCGACAAGACGTGAGAGTGTCTAATTATTCCTTTATCAAAATATTTCCATCATTAGCGGCCGGCGAATAAAATCTTCAAGTATATCCCTTGCAGCGTATTCTTATTGCTCATCAATGCTTACACAAAAATAAAATAATCAATGCACGTGGAACTTTCCCATCATCGTATCTTCTAAACTGTATTTTTTTTTAAATCATCAACGATCATCGATAAACATTCTCGATCACATCCGTTGCATTATACTCGTTCTAACCGAATGAGAATCAAGATTCCGAAAGCCATCGCGAACCGTGGCAAAATTTTGTCTCCGTCCGCACGATAATCGCGCGAAAACAATTATGATTCACGATCTGTTTTCGGTTGAAAAGTAACGAGAAAATTACGTAGCCACGAGGCTGTGAAACGAGTGGGAGAAAGATGTGGATGGAAAGTGGCTAGACCGTGGACTATTAGCCGAGAGGACGTTATCCCCTTATCTCGTCGATCTTGTGCCACCGGATCGGCCGGCTTTACTCCTACTCGGATGTCCCGGCGCCCCTCTTTTACCCCTCCCACAACGCAAGCCCTTGACTTGATCGCAGAGTTATTCCCTGGAAATCGTCCAAATCGCAACGATTTCGACGTTGCGATGCCGGCGGGGTTGGGTCTGGTCGAATAAATTCGTACTACTTTTTTTTTTCTCGACGTTTTCGTCGATGTCTCGAAAAAGAATCGGAATGATGACGAACACGAGGACTTTTTGCTGCGATCAATCACCGATTTTCTGCGCTGAACGTAATTATAGATTTATTCAAAATTCATCGGTTCTGTTTGCCGACCGAATGGGTTAATTAATTTAGGGGAATTAATCGATCGATTTAATGAAGTATAAGAGAAAAAATCGAGTTGATGTATTGACGACATTTATTTTCTTTCGTTGTTGAAATTAGAAGCGATAAACAAAGTTGTCCTGATTGCGATTCGTTCGTTGAATAATAATAATAATAATAATAATAATAATATTAATTATATTGATAATAATAATAATAATAATAATAATAATAATAATAATAATAATAATAATAATAATAATAATAATAATAATAATAATAATATTAATAATAATTATATTAATTATATTAATAATGATAATAATAATTATATTAATTATAATAATAATAATAATTAGGTATATTAATTATATTGATAATAATAATAATAATCAATATAATATAATAATATTTATTAATATTAATATATATTATTATTATTATTATTATTATTATTATTATCTATATTAATTATAATAATAATAATAATAATGATTATTATTATTATTATTATAAATAATTTTTTTTTTCGTTTATTAGTAATATATTGTTCGAAGAGTCGTGTTCTCGGTGTCAACTAGAGTTCAATGGCACCTCGACGAACCGAAGAGCGGATGAGCAGAGACAAAGGCTGAGAAAATGTCCCATAGATCAGCAATAACGCACCTCCCCCCTTCCCCCCATTGCCCCCCCCCCCCCCGCTCATCGCGCAGGGACGTATTATTTTAATGGAGCAGTGTCATCGACACCGTGCGTGAGACCCTGGTCGCGGTTGTTCCCATTGACGATAAGGTCAACGAATCTAATCCGAGATAACCCTTATCACATTGTCACGAATTGCAAATATTTAATGCACTTGTTTCACTCACACACGTGCACGACGTTCGAGACGATACACAACATGTCTAGGTTGATTTTAAAATCAACGAACTATCGTCTTATCTTTTTGTTTGTTTGTTATTGAATGGGAGCGACAACGACCTGGCAGACGATGCAAAGAGGAATATTATGAAACCTTGAAGTTGACAATCGGACCCGACATGGTGGGAAGATTTTATGATCGCATTATTCGCCATTGGCCTTGAAAATTTGAGCCAAATTCAAATCTGCAGATTTAAGGGGTTGTATGTGAATGTTTAGGGAAAAATGAAGGGATTATTATATAATATCTCCGCCACTTCTTCATATATCTGATTTTTTTTTACATATATTTAACCACGTGCATGAATGATCTGTAAAAAAAAAATGTTGCCAATATATGCGTCATTTTTTTTAACCGCGTCTAGAAAAGTACCTTCGAAAATCGTCGAAATCGCGTATATAAGGCCTTAATCGAATTACCAAAACACGAGGGATACAACATTCCAGGAGGAAGTTACATATTTTAAACGCACGCTCCGGACAATCTCACAGTAGCAGCATCAGCAGCAGCATCAGCAGCATCAGCAGCAGCATCAGCAGCAACAGCAGCAGCATCAGAAGAAGAACCAGCAGTGCAAGCAGAAGCAACAGCAGGTGGAGCAAGGTTACTGGGAAGATGCACCGAATATCTCGTGCGCACACGACGTTCCGGACGGTTCTTCTCGGCTCTTCGGATCTCTCGCTCGGTCCATCCCTCTCCAAATGTTTCCTCCCGTACTCACATATATCTATATCCATCTATATATACGTACATACATGTCGGAGGGATGTATTTTGGTCGTCAAGCGTATGCACGCGAAACCGGCATGGCCGAAGCAGCACCATGGCTTCGGGATAAGCGAGACGGGCCTCCGCGCCCTCAACCTTGAACTGATGAACGCCTCAAGCGACGAAGATAGAGCTAATGTCGACACCAACGCCAACGTCTTATCCTATTCCTGGCGTCCTCGCACGCCTCCTGAGGCTCAAACCCACCGCACGCTCTTCAGCAATGATTATTTTCGAACGGGTTCGAGGCAACGCGTTTGCACTCGATTTAATCCTGAGCGATTGAAGAATTTTTCCGGTTTTTATTTCGCTGATTTATCGTTTGATCGCGAATTTTTATTTATTGCCGGAGTTGTAATTTCGGGATTTTTTTGTGGTACGAAAATGGATTTTGAATCGGTGATGGGTTGACGATGATTGAATAAGAACGATAATTTTACCGAATTGAGACATTTTTTTATTTTTTTAGATCCCCGATTTATCGCTTGATAAAAAATTGTTATTTATTACCGAAGTTTTGATAATTTCGGTCCATCTTTATTGAACGAAAATCGATGCTGAATTGGTCATAGATCGACGATAATTGAATGGGGACCATTTAGGCAAAGCATTGATGCAATCGATATAATTCTAAGCATGGATATATATATAAATATACAATTATTTTTCAATACAACAATTCTAATGTGCGTACGTGCGTTTGTCGCCCGTACACTCTTTAACTATCCGTACAAGAACAAAATTACTAAGTTCAAATGACTAAAATAACGTTCACGAGTTGCTAAACGCATTTTAAACATAAATAAGAAAAATGTCCTCATCCTAATCCTGGTTGCTCAGTTTTTCCATAATTTCCGGCAAATTAAAAATTAAAAACAATTAAATCCAAAAGTACGAACGGTTTTTTTTATTACAAGATATAACGCATTTTAAACATTAATAAAAAAATGTCCTCATCCTAATCCTGGTTGATCTGTTTTTCCATAATTTCCGGCAAATTAAAAATTAAAAGTAATTAAATCCAAAAGTACAAACGGTTATTTTTAATTACAAGATATAAGGTTTGTTTGTGTACAAGATAAGATCGAAAATAACGCTGAAATCGTTTCGACCTCGAGGTGCTGCGAACTCAATATTGAAATGCCGGGAGGATCTTCTCCTCCCTGACAATCCCGTCCTGACACTAAACGACGGTCGAAGACGACCGGAATGTCATGCCATACTATACGACACTATGCCACCGTGGCCGGTATAGTTGCCGCACCGAGAAACAAAGAGAGTTTGCGATGCTAAGCATTTTGTAGTGGGATCAAGGCCGTTGAGGTGTGCGACGACGACGACGACGACGACGACGATGGGGACGATGGGGACGATGGAGACAATGGTCCGGATATGAACCAGTGAATATGGAGAGAGTTCTGACGACGTTCGATACTCGATATACGTATTTTTTATTCGATTTCTTTCTCCAGAGCTCTTCTTGAAGACCGACAGCCGGACGGATGGGAAGAAAGAAAGGGAAAATCGAGAACGGTGAATCAGATTTTCGTTGCAGGCTGAGGGAAAAAATAATATGGAGTTTATTTATTGACTAAACATGGAATTTGGCGAATATATAGACTATAGATAATTTTTAAAATATATTATTATGTTATATTGACGAGAATTATATTATTATTATTATTTTCGGTATTGTTGTATTTATTTTTCTCAGTATATATCTATTTTGGTATTTATTTCGCGGTATATTTCCTCTATATTGTGTATATATCATATATAATGAAATATCGTATAATTTCTATACACAGAGAAATATAGATTATAGATATAGATACATTATACATTTCTATAGATTATTATAGATTCCTATATACAGAGAAAAATAAATATAATAATACTAAAAATAATAATAATAGATAGTTCTCTTCAATATAATATAATAATATATCAAAAAATTGTATGTAGTCTATACATTAACTATATATGGAATTGGGCATATATAGTCTATATCCTATTGTTTGATGTATTATTATAGAATATTGATTAGAACTTATTTCATTATATATATTTAAGAAATATATTATTGTTATTTTTGGTAATATTCTATTTATTATATTACAATCTCATACATAGTTAATATATAAATCATCCATCATTTGGCACTTGCCAAGCTACCTTATCTGCATAAACAAAAAAATTCTAATAGACAATGACAACAAGTGACAGCCGAATGATAACAACACAAACAAACAAAGTAAACAAAATAAATCTACCGATAAACCGATAGTCGTAATAAAATCGTGGATAAAATATCAACCCACGAACCAACCATCTCCACGCGATTACAAAATACCCAAAGTCCCTTTCAATTCACACAGCCGTCCGTGCCCCCATAAAAAAAGACTTCTATTCAGTTCATTTTTTTCGCAACTTCGAGCCATTCGAGAACCTGACCACGGTCTGCATTTTTTTATCGATCGCCCGGTAACGAAAAAGTGGGGTTGGATAATAAGGCTAATGCTATCCCCGCGCGGGACGTCGAGGTTGCGCCTCGTTCGATCGTTCGCGGCGTTCTTAGGGTGCCGCCCTTCGAAGCTCCGACGAACAAAGAACGTCTGCGTGAAAAACTTTCGTTGTCGCAATATATATCGCACGCGCAATCGTGCGACGTGTAAACCAGACGCGTGGGCAACAACTATTCGCGGTAAATGTGGTCGTTGGCACTAAAATCGAGTCGATGCAACGTTATAGTAACAGCGACCCTGCAATCTCGCGTCTACCCTTGAAAATCCTTTCCCTTCCCTCCTCGCCGACGGGGCTCGCGATCACGCCTCGACCTAATTCCCGAAATCTTTCCCCGGGTTTCCCGAAACTTGGTCGTTCGTCGCTCGTGATTAAACGATCGTTACGGACCGAACGATTCGTTACGGACCGTATCGAACTTGGACAGCTTGATCCGGAAAAAGGGACAAGGACAGATCGTATTCTTGGGGCTGTTTGTTTGTGTTCCGGGGATGAAATTATGAGAGCATATGGGGTTGATGCGGCTTGTCGGTGATTGTAGGGGGTTCGAGATTTGCGCGATGATGATGTTGTTCGTGAAGATTCCAGAAGTACGAGGAAAGGGAAGGGAAGTGTGGGGTAATTTTGTAACTGAGTACATTTTTGTTGTTGAATGAGTGGGAAATAGTCTATGGAAGTTAGTTCATGGAGATGGATGGTCTATGGTCCATGGAGTTAGTTTAGTCTATGGAATCGAACGATTTTATTTTTGTCGTTGTTTGCCATAATGTACAACGATTTTTCTGTGTTTTTGAACTACTATTTTTCATCAATCTTGTAACTATGATAATAATGATAATGTAAGGTAATGACGTAACTATAACTATCTTAGTAATTTTCATAATTTTAGTAATTATATTATTGTTCGATTTTTTGCTATATTTTACTACGATTTTTCAACTATTTTTTACTAATCTAATTGTATCAATATAATACTGCAATAATAAATATAATAATAATAATTATTATTATTATTATATTCTTATTATATTATATTATTATAAAATTATAACCTAAATAATTATAATTATTATAATAATATTATATTATTTAATATTATAATAGTAATAATAATAATTATAATTATTATTATTATTAATAATAATAATAATAATAATTATTATATTTATTATTGCAGTATTATATTATTACAATTAGATTAGTAATAATAATAATAATTATTATTATTATTTCTATATTATATTATTATAATAAGATTGATAAACAGTTAAAAAATGTAGTCAAATGTAGCAAAAAAATCGAATAATAATATAATTATTAAAATTATAAGAATTATTATAATAATTATAATCATGTCATTACGTTAAATAATAATAATTTTCAAAATTTCAATAATTACATCATCAATCGAGAAAATTATGAAAATTATTACAATGATAATAATTATAATAAATAATTATTACAAGGATTACCATAATTTTCGTAAATACATTAACATTCCTTTTCTCGCTATATTTACTATGATTCTTCAACAGGATTCAATCATAAAAATAATAATTATTATTCTTATCATCATAAAAGCCTGCTTTCTCCACAAAACATATCTTCAAGATCGCAAAATCCTTGAACATAAATTCGATCGTATAAATAGATCCGTCCGTCGTGAATGCATCTGAAATTCGGTAAATTTTCATTTAAATAATTCACAATCCACGATCGAGCGACGTCGAAATGAAATTGAGCGACGCTGCACGGGGGTCGGTACGCGTCTGTCGTCGACCCGTGAGGGCGGGGGGCGGGCGCGGGGTGAACTTGACTCTCTCAACGTTACGGAGGTTGCCCACCACTGCGTCGACGGCGGTTAGTAGCAGTAGTGGAAATACCCGTGTGGGGCAGACACGGAGGGTGAAAGGGCGGCTTGCAGACCGCGCCGGGGGTGTGGATGGAACATCGGGGGCGAAGCGTGTGGGAAGGCTCGACGGGAAAGTGCAATGTCTGTGTCTCCCTTCGTTCGCCACCGGCGTTGCCACCGCCGTTTCTGCCGTCTCTGCCGCCGCCGACCGCTACAACCCCCGACGCACCCCCGGCCGACGACATCCCCCTTGGATGTTTCCCCATACGTTGCTGAACGACGAATCGTCTTCGGGCTATCCTGCACGAATGTAAATCATTAACGGGTGATCATTTTTTTGTCACGCTTCAACAAAACATAATCGTGGTGGTAGTTGGATATTTATTGACATTAGTGGATAGATTTAAGGGAGATCGTCCGAGTAGACTGGGGTAGGAATAGGTGAATTTTAGGAATTATTACATCAAAAAGTATTCGTTTCATTTTAATCGGGTTTGTTGGATTAGGAAGTATACATGTTGAGGTATGCTGAGAAATTTTTTTGTAAATATATATCGACCAGGAGCGCTGCTGTCATGGCCGGCGTGAAAAATGTCCCTCGTCCAGGCGGTCTGCCGACCCCAAGATTACGAGCAGTCGGTTAATTTGAAACAAAAATTTCGAATGGATTCTCCGATCATGACAGGAACGTTCTCAGTCAATATACATTTATAAAGAAATTTGTGAGCATGCCTCAACATGTATACATTTGAATAAAACGAACCGAAATAAAATCGAACTTATAGTTTTTGAGATAATAATTTTTGAAATTCACCTATTTTTTACGCTATCTACTCGAATGTTTCCCCTTAACTTATACAAATATTTTAAGTAACATTGCGTGGGTTGAAGATATATCGCCAATAAGCCATTGATCGAGATTTTCCAGTACCTGTTTTTAAATACATTTTTCCATTTATCTTACATTTAATGCAGAATTTGATCTTTTTCACTCGTGATGGATCTATTTTTGGATTTTTTTCGGGTTTGATAGAACAGGATCGGAAATTATTGGATTTGGAAAGGTTTGGATGGGGTTTGAATAAAAATTGGAAGGAATCGAGAGATTACGCTGACGATGACGATAATAATGATAATGATGATTATAATGAAGTCGGTGATGATATGGTGTGAGAGAAGATCTCTTGGCTCTGGCTCAAGTTCCGTAGAGTTGAACGATCTCTCTAATTTTACATCCTGTCTCCGTAGCTTCGCAACCACATCTTGTCGTTCCGTTTTTATCTAGGTCTAGCTCGGGTAACACAATATCATTGCAACCCTCTTTTTCGACTCAAAAATCCACGCATATTTCTTTGATCTTCGGAAACTCCATCGAATATTTTTCCTTCGAATATTACATTTTTTTCCAATAAGTAAATAACAAAGTATCAAAAAGCAAAAGTAAATAATTTTTTAATGCTGTCCCAGTAGCGAAAGTTTTCATCAAATTTTATCCTAAGATTAAATTATTATCAGCTTCCCGGTCATTGTCATCTCCGTAAACCAAATAAGATTCCTGATAATCCCCTAAACTCTCCATTAACTTCTCGGTTAATCAAACTAAGCCGGCAGAATTAGGTTCATTCCGTTTTGTTTCGTTCTTTTATATTTTTGTATAATTATCCAACACGATACCCTGAAAAACGAACTTCCAATAATTCTAGAAACGAAACGTCATGTCTTGTCATTTTTATTTCTCCGTACGGTTGTCGTCGACGTTGACTAGACGTCTAAATATATACATCTACACGTATAGATCGATCAAGATCCGTATCAATCACGTCACCGCAGTCAACCCACGTCTTACATAATCGCGTTCAATCTAATTTCGTGAAAACAATCTTACAATAATGCTAGGAATAAAAATCGTCTGATCGACGAGACGTCTAAATATATACATAAATATTTATTTAAATATATTTAGTATATATTTAGACGTATAAAATGCCATAAATATATATTCAAATATATTTAGTATATATTTAGACGTATAAAACGCCATAAATATATACATATACATAATAAACATCTACATACAGATCGATAAAAAGCCGTATCAATCATATCACCGCAATTAACCGGCAGCCTACCCAATCGCCTCACACCCACCCCCGAATAACCACGTCCGATTAATTTACACCACCCCCTCCGCCAAAAAAAAAAAATTCGTAGAACCCATTTTTCGATACCTTCCATCACGAACCGTCTCCTCAATGGTTCAACCAACGTCTCGGGCAAATATCCGTGACGCAAGCGTCGCACTCCCCTCCCACACAACCACCCTCTCGTGATTTTAGGGTGTACGTAAGTCCTCGTAAGGTTTCTCGCACCACGCGAATTCGTAGCCCTCCCCGCGAGTTGCATTTCGCCCCGTCCCGAGGGCGCTGGGGGGGGTCGTTCGGCGGAGCAGGGGACAAGGGCGGGAAGGGGGGGGGGGAGGTGAGACTGAGGGGATGGGATTTTGTCTGGCTCGAAGTAACTCCGGACTTGAGTGGTGTACGCTTGCAGTCGAAGGATGAGAGGATGGAAAAGAGACAACGATAACAGAAAGGAGGATATGGCGGGGTTAGGGGGCGGGAGGAGGGTGGAGGGTGGAGGGAGGAATACGACGGGGCTTCGATGGTTACTACCGCTTCTCCCGGCTTCTGAATGTCAATGTCTTTGTCTCCTCCGCAGTCGTTTCGTTCCATTTCGTTGAATCGTCCTGGCGCCCTACACTACGTCAACGTGACGTCTACATATGCATGCATGCGTGTGTTCGTGTGGTGTGTAAGTATTTCCGTGTGTGTCTGATCCACAGTCGTGGTAACAGTGAGAATGCACATTGCGAATTCCACGTTCTCTTCGCACTGGGCGTATCGCGAACCCTTTTTCTTTCCCCTCTGGCATTACCCTTCTCGGCCCTCCTTCCTCCCCTCGTTCCGTCCCTGTTAGGATGATGCATCCGCCGGCCTGTCTGTCTGGCTGGCTGGCTGGCTCGCTGGCTGGCTCGCTGGCTGGCCTACCTCGTCGTCGTAACGATTCTCCACAGACGACGAAGAGAGAGAAAGGAAACAACGAATGTTTTGACACGGACTACCGTCCTGTTCTAACTTCCTTTGTCTTTTTTACTTTCTTTTTCTTTCCGAAGGTTTTACTTTTTTTATTCTTTTTTAAGAGCGTGTCGAGAGCCCCTTGAGACACGACGATTTTACCCCTCCGTCGGCAGAGGGGTGAAATCGCAGTCGGGCCAGCCGCGACTGGAAGTTCATCGAGTCTTGACGGTTTTTGTGTCGTTCTTTGTTTTCGATTTTTTTTTTTCGTTTGGTTTCTTCGTTCTTTTCCTTGATCGCCATGGGAACGAATGATGGTCTGGAAGTGAACTGTTCTGATGACGATGTTGTTGATTTTTTTAGAAATTGTTTTACTTTTTTATTTTCGGGGGTGAGATTTGGGAATGAGGGTTTTTAATGGGATGCGAGGGTTGCCATGACCACTATTTATTTCCAATCAATAGCTACGAGATGGGACTTTGAGGAGTGATGGTCGGTGAAGTTGAGAGGCTGCTCGGTTACTGTGGAAGTGGAAATGGCTCAGAATTTCGCAGCGAGGGGTGAAGGGGACGAGCCAAGTCTGGGGAACGAGTGCCAAAACCGTGAAACGTCGGGGGCTGGAGAGAAGAAAAAAGGGAAACGAAGAAAACCGTGATTTCGAAGGGCAAAGAGGTCGGCCAACGCAGCAGAACGGGCGAGAGCGGAAGAAAGCGAGGCGAGAAGGGTGAGACGTGAATAGGTCCTATAAGGCAAGGGATGATAAGACTTCCTGCACGATAAATAAAATGATGCAATTACCGGTTGAAATGAAGGAACCTACCGGGATCAGTTTTATTCAGCCCTTGGCAGATGCGACTATCAAAGCCGTATATTCGGATGAATACTCAATTTTAATGAAATTATTTCACATCTTTTTATCGAAGTAAAAACGCTGAAATAAAATCGACAACATTAAGATTTAACTTCGATCTTTTATTATCCAACAAACAAAACTAAACTTAATACCGGTAATTACATAGATTATAGAACATAATTTCTATATAAAATAATGGAAATACAAAAAAAAAACTTCATCCTAAAATTATCAAATACACGAAAAAAAGCGAACACAAAATCCAAAAATAAAAATTCCGCCATTCCAACATCCAAATTCTCCTTTCTTCATCGCGATCATCCCCTCCCAGCCCGAAGCAGCATCTCCAGATCCCCACAGACTCCGAATACGTGTTTATTCGAAAGAAAGCGAGGCAAAATAAAAAAAAGCACCTACACATCTTAAAAAACGAAAAAAATAAAATAAAATAAAGAAAAATCCTCGTCGCCGCGTTCGTCTCTATTTTCAGTGACTGCATCGCCATCGCGCTTTCTCTACATCCGCTGACGTTCCATCCACATTGTACGTATGATCCGAGCCGGCGCGGTGCTAAACCCCCCGAGGGGGGGTGGAAGAAGGCCGGGAGAAAAGAGGGGTAGGAGGAGGGAGTCTGCGTTGGATTCTGTGGATCTGGGGTGGTCGGGTTGCGCGTCAGTAGTAGTAGTAGGGTTGTAGGGTTGAAGGTAGAGGAGGTTGAGGTCGTCGGGCCCGCGGGAACGAGGCATTGACCTCCAGTGAGTTAGGATGTCTGCCGGTATTGATTCAGAGCTCGAGAGCGCCACAGCGGCGACGGGGTGCTGGCTTGCCGTTGCCGCTGCTGCCGCTGCTGCTGCTGCTGCTGCTGCTGCTGCTGCTGCTGCTGCTGCTGGTGGTGTTCGTCGGCAGCAGACGAGTGTATAGTCGCGGTGCAGCAAAACGTTCGCCCAGGGGGTGGCCGACCGGGCGGCAGACCGAGGGTGGAACGAAGAAACGACGCTCCCGCGACCGCCGACGCGACACCACCAGGAAGGAAGAAACGTCGACGTAGACGCGACGAAGGGTGCAACGTTCTAGGGCAAACGGTTTTCACTGCGACGCCCATGGACGAGAGATAATGCCGCGAGGGACAGCCAGCGAGGAGATACCGCGACGATGAGGAATGATTATTGCAGTCGGAGGAGGAACCGAGCGAATTCGGCTCCGTCGCGAGCTGACGAGGCTGATCGACGGAATTGTGGATTTTGCAGCGAGGGAATTGTATATTGAGGGATTTTTGAAATGAGGGTGGTGATAGTATTTTTATTATGGAAGTCCGAGTGAAAAAATTATGTATAGTTGCTATACAAACTATGTATGGGATTGGGGATATGTACCCCAAGTAAAAAATTATGTATAGGGAAAATATTAACTATGTATAGAATTGGGCATATATAATTTATATGTAGTCTATATACGTCTAATTTGAAAAAATGTAAAAATAAATATAATAACGACAATAATAATAATAATAGATCATTCTTTTAATATAGTAGTATAATGATATATACAGTCAATATATCAACTCTATATAGTCGACATAGAGACTAGTATGCCCAATCCCATAAATAGTTTATATATAAACAATATATAATTTTTTTACTTGGAAGAAATGGAAAAAAAATCGAATTTTTTTCCAATGTTTCTATCTTGACTTCAATTCGTTGCTGGAGCTAGAAGAATTCTAGTTCAAATTTCAAATTCCGCACGAATAATCTCTCAAATCTTATCTTGAACATGAGAAGCCTCCAAAAATAATTTAAAAAAATCAGTGACGTCGTAAAATCCAAAAGATACCAAAAAAAGCCATCGGCCCCATCGTAGTATAAAAGAGTTCCAATCAGGCGATACATCTTGTTTCTTCCCATCCATACACTAAACCTAACGAATCACAAAATCGCTCAAAAAAAAAAAACCCAAAAACGCCGGGAATTTATTACACAACCTAACAATACGATAAACACACCCCCATCAAAGCCCATCCCTGTCGATGATTCAAATTCCGTACTTCCTGACGCGTACACGCGTCGCGCGTTGCTCATGTACGGGAATAAGCATCGATTTTCCACGTTCCCGTTATCCCGTACTATCCCGATGGCTCGTAAACACGGGTCCGGGGTTGAAGCGGGCCGGAGGGAAAAGTTGGCAACCCCTTGCGCACCGGAACGCCGTAGTTTCGCGACTCTATCCGGTTGCGGGGGTGTAGTCACGGTCGTCCCCCGCCGCGGCCGCCGACGCCGTGGCCGTCGCCGTGGTACACTGGCCGGGCTAGGGCGGAAACCGTCGGATGGGGCGAACCGTGCGAACGTGCACCAGCAGCACACTGCAGACAGGATGGAGGCACTGGGGCGAACTTTCGCTCTCTCGCGCCACCCGCAACCGAGTCGGGCGAGTAGCAACCGACTTCGCTGTCGCTACCCCGCTATATATCGCACGGGATGGTACTAGTTTTCCACGTAATCTCTCTCTTTCTCTCTCTCTCTTTCGCTCTCTCTGTTTTGCCGCGAAAACAAACGAATAGTCAAACCCGTCGGCGTCGTCTCGTTCGCATCCGATGGCAACTTTCAATCTCAATGCGTAGCGCTAATTTTTTCGTTGCTCGAACGTTATTCGAGAATGAGGGATTGGTTTGGCGTGGAAATGAATTTTTTTTTATTGTTTAGGTAGTTTTTTTTCTTTGAACGTATGAAATGTGTTAGATTCAGATGTAATCAATATTGTTAATTGTTCATTTATTTTTTCATGAATGATGAATTCGAGAAAAATAGAAGAATAAACGAATGAGTAACCTAGGTGTGAATAAATTAATACGGTGATAAAATTAATGACAATAGATAGATATTATTAAGGATATTATATTATTATTATTATTGACATTGGAAAATGAATTCTTCAAATTGGTTACGGATTTGTTCCTTAGTTTTGGAATATTTTTTATTTAAATGTAGTTAATATTAATTTTCTATAAATTATTTCGAATTATGAATTTGATAATAAATTTAAAGAAATAAATAAATAACTGATCTAGGTATTAATGAATTAATCACTTATAGTATTGCATAGTATTACTACAAGGTTTTATCCAGCATAGAATGGAGAAATTTAATATTTACGAAATACATAAATTTGAGTTGTAAATAAATCATATTAGAAATAACAAGTAAAACAAATAAAAAGTTAAAATCAATAAACAACTAACCCAATAATAAATATATCGAAATCCAATGTAATTAAATAGTATTCCTACAAATACTATACAGTATAATACTATAAAAATGAATATTCAAGAAATAACCTCAATGTAGACAACAACTCAATCACATTATAAATAATAAGAATATCAAAAACAAATTTAAAAAAAAACCAATAAATAATCAACCCAATTCAATCAAACCTCACAATTCCCCATCCACTCATCTCACAATCAATAAAATCTGCCCTGCCCGAATGCATTTAATACTCCCCAGCGTCCACAAGGGATCCCATCGATATAAGCGTGTCTCACCCCCTTAAAATCCACCCTCAAAATCCCGCGACCCCGCGAAATTCCGGCGAATCGGCGAATTCTGAGCTCGCGAGTGCACGCAAAAAAACAAAAAAAAAAGAAAAAAAAACCGCCCGCAGTCTCATGGGCCCGATTGGTCGTCGGGGCTCGCGAAAAAGGTGCGACGGTGTTTGAGGGCGCAAGGGAAAAGGGTTGAAGCGAGCGCGGACGACGACCCGCTGCCGTGCAGCCGCCACGATCGATCCCCGTCGCTGCCACCATTACCACCCCCATCGCCCTCACCGCCATCGTCGTCATCGCTGACGCGGTTGAAACTCGCGATTACGCGAGTTTTTAATTAATCACGATTATGTGCGAAACCACTCCGACACGTTGTTAAACACGAATTGTGCCCTTCTTCTTCTTCCTCTCCCTCTTTCCCACCCCCTTGCTCAAGGTCTTGTTTCCATGTACGGCGTGCATGCACCCGAAATCGGGCGGTACTTTAGCCAAAAGCTTTTTAAGGTTCCGCCCGTCCGCCCCGAATTAAGCCGACAATCCCCAAGACACCGCCAAAGTTGCGATCACGAGCGATACAAAACCACCCTCTTACGTGTTCAACGTGACGAGAAACAAGCAAACCGACACGTCGTAATTTTCTTTATCTTTCTTTTTTTCTTCTGGAGCATTGAAAAAATTGTTGACCGTTGAATTGGACGGGAGAATCGCATGCCACGCGGTAGAAAGGGGTATCGAAAAGGGGGATGGTTGGGGAGTATCGGGTACACGAGGGAGTGGTTGAAACAGGTGGTGAAAAAAATCACCCCTGGTCCCCCGACGATTTTGGGAAGATACGAAAGAACGTGGCATCAAGTGGTCGACCCCCGTGAGGGCGATTCGAATGATAAGCAATTTTAAGATCGGAAGTTGTTAGGGTTTGGAATAGGATTTAATAATTTATGTGTTGAATTTATGATTTTATTAATTTGAATATGCAATTGATTGAATTTATGCACGGGCATAAGTTGGTTTCAATGCTGTCGAGTAGAAAAATATTTTAAGCCTTACGACTCGCACCTATATTTTTTCAAATCAAATATCCACATCAGGGGTTGATTTGACCCGGCACGAACTGTGACGGTCCGCCATATTGCATTGAACCGTGGTGTCGGGATGAAAAAATTTTCAAATATGCTTCGAATATTTCGGAATCGATTGATGTCAGTGAGAAGTGCGATTGGAATGATTTAAATGCATTTAAAAAAGGACTTATCGGTTGACCGACGATCATTCGACCGAGAAATCACTTAACCGACACTATTTGACCCAAAAATAATTTACACACGCCGATAAATCATTTAACCTATAGGTACTCTTGACCGACAAGTACATTTTGCCAGCAGGTACATTTAACCGACAAGTAAAACCGACGACCGACAAGTAGAATTGTAAAATGGTGATCAAATGATTTATTCCACTTGTCGATCAAATGTTCTTGTCGATTGAATGTATCTGTCGGTCAAGTAGCTTCGGCTAACTGATCTGTCGGCCAAATGTACCTGTCGGTTAAATAATACGTCCTCCAAATACTGTCGTTTAAATTATTTGCCGGTTAAACGCACCACACTCATTGAAAAAAAAAAAATTCATGAAACAAAACATTTCTTAGATAAACAAATTGTCTACAAGGAAATCAAAGGGTCAAAATGACCCTGCATGTGTCGTAAGGGTTAAAATAACAAATCTTGAAAAAAAAGCACTTTTTTCTTTCAAATTTGTAATCCGACGAGCAGACAATCGAATCGAGCGCCCTCGTAACGCGCGAAACACCTCATAACACGTAGACATTCACACATAACCGTAGTTTTCTCGGCGTTACGTATTTTTGTCGCAACCGAGGTTCTTGCGATGCAGTAGGTATTGCAGAGAGTGCAAAGCCGTGAAGCGAGTGTTGAGAGCCGCGCGTGTTTTCGGGGGAGGGGGGGGGGATCGGGCGCAAGGAGACACATCGCGAGCAGTAAAAGTTTTCGAGGGGATGTCTATCCCCTTTGGTCCGTGAAAACCGAGATTGTCTGGCTCGAAAGCTAGGGGAAGTCGTCTAGACGTCGCGTTGTTTTGGGGCCAAACAGAATCCTAGTTGGTATATTTTCTTGAATTTTCGGGGAATCAAAATTATTCGCATAACGAAAGCATTTACTAAAGAAAATGGACATAACAGAACTACGGACATAACAGTAACAATAATAATTAAATAATAATAACAATAATAGTAATAATAATATATTTATTATTCATATATATATCATTTTTTATTATCTATAATTATCATATTATTGATTAATTATTATCTTCTATTATGATTTTTATTATTATCGTCAGTAACGGTGTTTTAATGTTCATTTGATTGAGTAACTGATAATTCAAAGATATAATTATTGTTTTAGTAGACGCGATTTTGATGCAAGCAATAATTGAACTAATTGAACAGAGAAAAAACAATAATAATAATAATGAAATTAATAATAGTAATGATGACACAAATAATGTTTATAATAAATATACTCAACTAGCTGAAATAAACAGGGGCGTTAATAACCGACTTCAATTTGGCTTAATTTTTTTTTCCTTCGAATTTCATTGCGCGATTCGTGTTAAATAATTTACCGCATTAACCGCGTGCGTAACAACGTCGTATTCATAGCATTTCAATGTGTGACTGTGTGTTTTTATTCGTAGCAGTCACGGCTAAGGAGGAAAATCGTGGCCAAGGGACTTCGTGCATATTCGCGATCGATTAGACCGGCTCAATTAGGCGTCCGGGTGGGTTGTTCCCCTCACCCCCCGGAGTTTGGGGCTCGCCCATCGCGACTGTACAATCTACCGTATCTGCATAAACGTATCTACATGTGTACGGGGCCGTACCTTCGTCGCAGGGCGCAACGAGGGTATACATACGAACGATTTGGCTCGCGTGCAAACCTCACGAAGACGGGGGCAATGGTTGCACGCGACGGGCAGGTGGTCGGGTCCGGGTTTGTTGGCCCGTGCGTTGTATCGAGTCACCGGGTTATTAAAGCCCGGGATCGACGACGGCCTGGAACACTGACTAACTTTTGCGATTATTAACGGCACCACGGACGATATATATCGCCCCACGATTATTTCAATAATCCCTCGGCTTTTTTCCACCCCGAAAAAACAAATGTACGACCGTGATATTCGTACGAATTTGCATTTTTATGGGTTCCGGGGAATCGGAAATGTTCGAATTCATTAAATCGCGAGGAATTGTTGCATATAATTATGCGAATGTTATGAAAAATGGAGTTGATAACGATTGAATTATATTACATTGATCAAATGGTTCGTTTATTCATTGATTATCGGATGATTCGATGACATAATGTCTTATAATAATATTGATATTCGATAAACAATGAATAAACGAATAATAATAATGATGATAATATTATTATTATTATTATTATTATAACCTAAACGGGAATAACCTAAATAATAATAATAACAATAATAATAATTATTATAAAATAATAATT
>OZ020177.1:4312881-4370375 GCA_963971145.1 Sussaba pulchella | reverse complement strand
ATACAACGAATTGTTTAAAACAAATTTTTGTGGAGGCTGCGATCTGCAAAATGCGCTCGGTTAAATTATGAAGCTTTTGAAAAGAGATTCATTGCAACTTCCATCGATAATTTTGGTTTTTTCGTAAGGAATTATCGACGGAAATTGCAATTCGGTCCCAAAGGTCTGCATGCCATTTTAAGCGGTTTTTAAAGAACTTTCAAATGGAACTTACGAGATCAACGTAGCTATAAAATTCGCGGAGCTACGATTTTTTGAATGGAAACTTTACGTTCTTCCCATGTTAATCAAATCGAAAACCTTGAAAAATCTTGCGCGACCCCTAAAAATGGTCCGTGCGGGTTCATCTTTGGGGGTAATCCTTCCGATGCAAGATACAGTGAATGTATTTTGATTGAAACCTAAAACAAAACATTTTTTCTAGCCGCCCTAATAAATATATATATATATAGTTCATGTGTATAAAGTCCATACTATTTCTTTTTCTTCCATTATTATTATTATCATTTTTACCGATATATAGGATCAGCCTCCTGTAGTCTATGTATTGACTATATATATTCTACACATCGTCTATATACGCCCAATCCGATACATAGTTCATAAATCGACTATACATCATTTTTTCACTCGGAGATCCGCGAGACGATGCCGCGCATCGTTCAGGAATTTTTGGAATTTTGTTATTGCCACGGTTGGCACATATACCGATATCCCCATATAAATGGTTCATAATCATAGACGTATGAACGGAGAAATGCGTTGCCAAAGATCGCCAGACGTTTCAACGGCATCGAAGAATGTTTCGTCCTCCAGACTTGCGCTGTTGCACCCCCTGCCCCAGTCTCGTATCTTCCGCCCCCTCCCTCCCCCCCTCTCCCCCTTGGCCGCTCATTCCTCGCGTTTTCGGTCGCTCTTCGTGCCCCAGTCATCCCCCTCCACTCTTTCGGCAGCTTCTCCTTCATCACTGCTATCTATTTGACACGGAGCTTTCGAAATTTCTCATGGTCACGGTCGCCCCCCCCCCCCCCTCTCCGCCTTTCTGCCGCAGCCTCGCCGCTCCTCCACCCCCCGAACCGCCCGACCAAACGTTACGACCGTCGCGTCATTGCACCCGGGTTTTAAATTTAGAGATCGCCCGATGTCGCGAAATACTTCGGCCGCGACTTTGAACTTTTCCCCGCCTTAACGACCCATCTTCCGGTGGAGGGGGAGAGAAATCACCTGCTTGCTTGCCGGGCTCGAATTATTCTCAGGGTTTACCGAAAATCGTTGACTCACTGAGGTTGTGAAGAAATAAATTGATTCCAGATTTCGAATTGTTATTGTTATTTAGTTTAGTTTTTAATTTAGTTTAGTTAGTTAGTTTAGTTGAAGGAGATGGATGGAAAATCGATGTAGGTTGATCGGGGAGGGTTTTATCATTGAATTTTAATTGCATTTGGGTTGATGTGTTCTGTTTTATGACCATCAACTATTTATTTCATGCATATAGAAGTTAATAGTCAAATAATTTAAAAAATCAAAATTTTTTTGAGCGTTTTCTTGATCGATATCGAGATAATTAATTACAATTTATAATTCGAAACAAAATAAAACAAAAATACAAAATAAAATCAAAATAATTATCATCTTACCGGCTTTGAAGAATGAATACGTTTCAACCCAATTGCGTTATCAAAATTCCCGAATGAAATAACAACGAGATAGCGTTACCGGGTTTTCCATTCCATAAAAAAAAAAGAAATAACAAAAAATAACAGTCACGATTCGGTTAGCCTGTCAATAGCGAGGAGAGTACGCGGATCAAACATAAGAAGCGATAAGTATCGGCGGCGGGAGGGATTACGAGTTCGTATCTTTTTTTTTTCTCCCCCCTCGAGTCGATGATGCACGAATCGGTTTTGGCAACAGCGAAGCGGGCGTTAGCATACCGCTCGGATAAACAGCGACGAAGACGACGGTGGATGGCGGAGCCGCGGGAGGAGAATAAGCAACGGTCGCTCCGCCGATCGTCCCCGAATCCCCGACAATTGACGGCGATACGTCAGTTTTTTTTTTTTTAACGTTTTAATTTTATTCCATTTTATTTTTGATTTTTCTCATTTTTGCTTTCTCTCTCGCCGAAACGATAGCTCGTGAATTTAATAAGTACGACCGTGGCGTGACCGAATGATTTCGCGGGCGTTCGGTCGATGACACGCATCGCCGGTGATACGACGAGTGTAGCCGATGACGTGTGGAATCAAATCACATTGCGAACATATTTGTGTCGTATATACATTTATTTATGTATGTATGTATCAATTTGGTTCGATTGAATCGTTAATTAGATGTCGATTGAACTATCGAGGACCAGTATCATTGCTATTAGTATTCAATTATTATTGTTATCAATTATTGATGTATATATATATTTTTTTCACATATTTGTTCGTGGAATCGTGGATGATTATTGATTAATCGTGTATTAAATTATTTATTAGTGTTACTATACGAGTACTACTATATACAATCATCTAGTAGGAATGTTAATCATATCATCTACTACTATATAATATCGCCATTCGATTATTATTGCTATTAATTGTTATGATATATATATTTAAAGTTATATCGAAAATATATGAAATAATTATTGATTAATAATTAATTAACCTACGAATAACTGGTACTACAATCGTAATAGTATTACTATTTGATGATTGTTGCTATTAATTATATATGATGTTATATATAAATGAATAATGCAATAATAGAAATAATAATCGAACAGTAATAGTAGTACTAGTATAGTAGCAGTTATCAGTAGGTCAATTCAGTATTAATGAATAATTATTTCAAGTCATTTATGATTATGATGATGATAATAATAAAAAAAATAGCAATAACAATAATAATAATAATAATAATAATAATATCTCATCTAATATTATTATTTATAATGATAATAATTATAATTATAATTATTTCCGTATTATTATTTTGAATAATTGAAATAATATTAATAATAATTATTAGTATTATTATTATTGTAAAAGTAGTAGTGGTATATACCTAAGTAGTTTTTAATAGAGTCATTCATTATTGATAAATAATTATTTTTAAATGTTATATCGAACCAATGCGACAGTCTCGTCGCGGACCGACGAAGTTATGCTGCTCCGGCTGCCGACGGGATCTACCGCTAATCTATATACACGGTGTATGTTCCCGCGCCGGTACGTCACTGGGCCTTGGCCTCCGCCGAGGTGATAAAGTCGAGCTCGACGATTAGCCTTCCCGCTTTCTCCCTCTCTCTTTCGCTCTTCGCTCTCTCTTTCTATCCTCCTCATCCTCGTTGTTTCTTCCTACATGCTTCTCCGACTGCATGCTCTTCGCTCGTCGCTGCATCGACGCTCTATTTTCGAATTACCGTTTGACCCACTCGAGATCAACGACTCTGCCGTGCTTCGATCGAGATGCAGAGAAGAAGAACGAAAAATTGTGCGTGTGACGAGATTTCGTGTCGGTTAACGTTTGATGAACGATGTGCGTTCGATTTTATGCGTTGCAGTCTTTTGGTTTAGGCCTCCCACACCGCCTTCGTCCTCTTGCGTCTGTAATCGACAGAAAAAAGTTTATTTATTAAAAATCTCAGAAGTATGTGAAGAGAAGTCTTGGGAATCTGAAATCTAATCCAACCAATGCTCCAATTCCAATTGCAATTCCTATTCTTCCAATTTTCAGCTGCGGAACTTTAACAAGGCGATTGTTATAATTTTTTTCTTCTTTTCTCTGTAGATCCTCAATTAAAATGTGTCATTTTTTATGAAAGTGAATAATTTTTCAATGTACAACTCATCGACCTTTCCATCGTTCCAGCATCAGCAATCGTTATAATTTGATGACTTCTATTGGAAATATTTTTTTCTTGACATTTTCTCCAAACGTGGTAATTTGTAATTTATAAGAAAAGCAATTAAATCCTTAGCCTAATCGAATAACAACATTGTTCCAATCGTACAGATTAAACCTTCATTGATATCTTATTTTTCTGACCGTCGCCATTTTCAGAATTCAACGGTTATTTAAAAAATACAAAAATACAAAAATACAAACATACAAAAATACAAAAATATAAAAATATAAAAATACAAAAATACAAAAATACAAAAATACAAAAATACAAAAATACAAAAATACAAAAATACAAAAATACAAAAATACAAAAATACAAAAATACAAAAATACAAAAATACAAAAATACAAAAATACAAAAATACAAAAATACAAAAATACAAAAATACAAAAATACAAAAATACAAAAATACAAAAATACAAAAATACAAAAATACAAAAATACAAAAATACAAAAATACAAAAATACAAAAATACAAAAATACAAAAATACAAAAATATAAAAGTACAAAGAAATGTTGAATCATTTTAAAACGTGACTACGGAACTAAGTGACGAAATAAATTCCATCAAATCACCGCGACACGCCCGCATCGACGACGATTTTGGTGAATGTTGGAGAGGCTCGCGTCGTTGATCTCGTCAGCAGGATCGAGACCCCTCCGGGCGCTATTCGTCTCCCGCTCGCTCCTCCCCGGCTCGCGAGCGATCTCACTCGCTCGCTCATTAACTTTCGCTCTTCGTCCGTCGTCGTTCGCTCGTCTCTCGTTTGAGCCTGCACATAGGGATCGCACGGGCGATCAACTACGTCGATGAGCCGATGTCTGGCCTCGTCGGATGTTGTGTCTGGCTTCGAGACTCCTCCGCTCTCGCACTCGCGAAGGTCCTTCGAAAACCACCGAGACGAAACCCAATACGCTTTCGTTTCTCCGACATTTCTCGCTCGATCTTCCAACCCTCCCCCTCCATATACACACAATAGACAAATATTGGGCTCACTTGGGCTCGAAGGCTCCAATTCGTCGGCGTCTGGGACTCAAATAATAATAATAATAATGATTTCGAGGTGAAAATAATAATTAAAAATGAAATAATTATTTATTAATGATAATGAAAATGATTATAATATTTTATTTTATTATTGTTAAATTTATTTTAGGGCCGAAAAAAATCGAAATTGAATTGAATAAAAATAAAAAATTTACTCTCAATATATTTTTACATCTGACCAATAATCTTACTAACATAAATATCTTTTTATTCTCATAATATTGTGAACACAATTAGTAAATTGACTTAAACATCCTATCATACCAAATATTCTCGTTCCAACCACATGACAAAACCAATAAGAAACCCCCAATTTTTATTTCATCTCGCTGGAAGTAAAATTTATCAATGCATTTCAATTTACTTCGCATTACTCAAATAAAGAACCGAGCACAAATTTTTCTACAGAAATAATTTGCACTCTACCGCAATTTAAAAAATCATAATTAGAAAACGCATACAAATTTTTGTTTATTCAATTTCAATTCCGTTCCGGTCTTCCGAGTGTGGTCAATGCGTTTCACGGCCGCAGACATCCCACGCACGCATATATGCGGGTCGACCTCGTGAACGAACGCTTCATCGGCGAAGCGGTTGATGAAGATATCGCGCGCGGCGGTTTAACGGGAGTGCTTGCATTTTATCCGTCGCGGTTGTCGCTGCAACCGAGCGAGTAGCCTTAGCCGTGACAGGCCGACGGTTGAGCGTCAAGTGTGCTTGCATACGCGTATCTACCAGTCGCGCTATCGCTCGGACTCGCTCGAAGGGGATCAACAGATAAGACATACGTTGCAGGGAGATTGTATTTTTAGGGCTGTGGAATTTATCTCTATTCGTACGTTCGTTCAACGAACATGAAAGAAGAAGTCGAACGAGGGGAAGAAAAAAAATCACCGTTGTTGGAAAAAAATCATTATCGTTATATCGTTTTTGCGGGAGCGAAGTTTCCTATGCAGTCCCGAGAGCTTTGAGCGCATTTTTTGGGAAACTTGACGGACACGAAGAAAATAAAAGCGTTTGTTGGAAATTTGAGGGAATTGCATATTATCCAATATTGATGGGGTAATAAAATTTATGGACGAATAGAAGATTGACTTGTTTATGTTTCAATGGTCTAATGATAAGGATATCTGATATGACGATATAATTCTATTAATATCATTAATACAATTATTACAATTATATAATAATGTTGACAATAATGTTATTCTTCTATTATTATTATTATTTATAAGAATTAATTGTATTACATTTATCATAATTACAGTACCCTCATATTTTCTATTTCTCAACAATCTCTCGACGTACTCTGGCAAGCCAAAAAATTGCAACAAACAACCCCTTCATCAAAAATTCCAAAAACAAAAATCCCAATATTATCCAACACCGACGGATGAAAAAACAAATTTCTCCAGCGATCGAAGCAATCATTTATTCACGATTCAATAATCCAACCATCGACATTCATCCCCATGCACATCCCTACACAATGATCCCTGTACACACACGTACCTACACACATATTCCGCGTTCCCTCTCCCACCGCCCTCCCGACGAATTAACGCGCCTCGTCGCACCACGCCGTCTGCCAGTCTGTCTGGGAGTCGTAGGTTCCCGGGGCCCATGTATTATACATCGCTTCGGGTTTGACGCTACTTCGTGCAATAGCACCGAGCCGAACGAGCGAGGGCTCGCTAAAAGCTACTAATTGGTGCATCGGGGGGGGGGGGGGGGGTACAGCCCGCGTGGATCGCGTGCGGATCGTACGGGACCACGTGAGCCCTCTGCGAAAGAACGACAGAGAGAAAGAGAAAGAGAGAATGAAAGAAAGAGAGTCTGAGAGAGGGAGAGGGAGAGAGTTTGCGTTGGAGAACCGAACCGGCAGAAGAGTCTCGTGGTTGTGCAGCCAGACCAGACACCCCCACTCGGTTCCGTCGCGTCGCGCGTTTCGATTCCATCCCCTCTGCCCTCTCCTCCACCCTCTCATTCTCCCGCCCTCCTTGCCCAAAGCTCTCGCTCTCGAATAGCTGACTCACTAACTCACGCACGTTCCGGACTTCACGTACGAGTCTTTGCCCCCCCTCTCTTTATCTTTCACCATTATTGTCTCTCCCTCATGCGCCCTCTTCCCCTCCTCCCCCCTGCACTCTCTCTCCCGCCTCGTCCCATCGTCTTTCACCGGCCTATAACCTCCGTCCTTCTCGCTCTTCTTCGCACCCGTCATCCCCCGGGAAATGCATCGCCGGCCGGTCGTCCTACACTGTAGGAAGTGTATCGCGCGATCCGACACTCGTCCAACCCGCGACGAAGCTTTGGCGAGAAAGAAAAGAAAAGAAACAAACAAATGAAACGATGTAAAAAAGAAACAAACGGGTATTAACAATTCACCGTTGACGACGGGACGTGAGTAAAGAAGAGCGGATGCTCTCTCGCCAATGTACCGACGATGCTCTTCACCGAGGAAATTAATTGCGATCCCTTTGGAGCAGGGAGGATGCACGAGAGTTCGCGTCAGTGTCGCTTTTGTTGCATGGGGTCGATCGGAGGCTTTTGATCGTTGGAGGTATTGGCAGACTGCATCGATGGTTCGATGGCGGTTAGATGTATGCAAACAGGGGTGGCGGGTGGGAAGGAGTATGTGGGGGTATGTGGGGGTTCTTCGGGAACGAGAAGAGTGCATAATTCGTCGGGTCGCAAAATCGCGGACGAGCGATTTGTGAACGGCCGGTAGTGAACCGAAGAGACGTTTTGAATACGTCAATCGAGCGAGCAGCGCATTGTTCGGTTGAAATGAAAGCGGTAATGATGCGATGAATGAATTGCACTCGGGAAAGGGACTTTGGGTAAGGCGGACCGAAAGTGCAATACCGATGCAAGCGTTTCACGCGCTGGGTTGGGTTGAGAAATTCATGGGCGATCGTTTTATTTTTAAAGTTTTGAAATGGAATGGTTTTAATTTGAAGGAATGATTTTTTCATATGGAAATTTGAAACTGGTACCGATTGTTAATTATTGTAGGACATTTATTGAGTAATATGATAGTTATGATTAAATTTTCTTTGAGAATTAATTAAAGTGGGAGATGAAAATGTGTTTAACAAGTGATGTGATGATTAATTTGATCGCTTCGGTTTTGGATTCGTCTACCGATTGTAGATACAATCAGATCTTTCTCGAATAATATCGGAGTGATAATAAAGTTTATTCAATAATGAATTATATTGTTGAATAACATTTTATTATTAACGTTTCGATGATTAATTTAATCGAGTATCAAATTTGTCTAGTGATTGTAATTTACTATTGAATATTTATCAAATATAATAAAAATATAATAATAATAATAATAATAATCGAAATAATAATGATAATAATAACATTTATTAAATAATAAATTATTTTGTTGAATAATATTTGATTATCAACGATTTATTTAATCTCGTATCTATTTCACCCGCCGGAGATTCTCCGATTAATCGAAAATGATCATCGGCCATTCATCAAATAATAATAATATAATTTCTTCAATAATAAATAATATAATTTTTAAAAACTCAATTATCACCGATTCGTCGGTTAATTCGATCGACCATCCAATTCGTTTCCTGAAAATTACTCTCATCAATCAATTCGGTAACTAATAAATTAACCGCGCTGTTTGAAAACAAAAATGTAATTTCCTACAATTAGTTTATTCTCGGGTGTAAAATCGCGCATTCCATCGCCACGTCGACACTGGTTCTGTCCACCGGCGCGATCCCAGCGGAAGACTGCACTCGACGTTTGGAGTGCCAATCGGACCATATATTCGTCGCAATTGCCATTCGAGAGAGAACTCGAACATCCCGGCTGCCAACACGTGTAAATTCGAACGATTTTACACCCGATTCAATTGCAACGCGAGAATTTCGATCGAAATGGAAAAGAAAATGGAAAATAACGAATGAACTAAGTTCATCGTTTGTCGGAAATATTCATGACCGAATCGGGCGACGAGTCGTTCGTCGCGTAAGTCATTATTGTGAATGTAAATCTGGCTCGTTTTATCTATCAATGTCAACCGATTGTCACACTGACACCGATATACGAGCATTCAATCAGGTGACAAACCGCCGATGCATAAGTCATTATTGTATCCAGGAAAACGTTTGTTTTCTCTTTTTTTCGTTTTTCTTTTTATAATTCAATGTCAACCGATTTTCGAAACGACGAAGATGCAGATGTTAATTTTTGGTCTTTCGATTGTTTTTCGAAGTATTCAATCTCGGAACGGAATAGTGGGAGCGAATCATTTTAGATCACTATTTACGACTTTTTTTAACGCGAGGCATACAGATTGACTGCAAATTTGGTCTACGATTGGTGAGTCAACCTTAACGAGTGAAAATTATTTTTAAACTCAAATGAATCAACTTTTTATTCGAAAATAGAGAGACAAAGATATTTTGATAATTATAAAACGATAATAAAATATGGTGGAAGGACTTCTGTCGTATGTGAAGTTAAAACCTGTAAGCTATTATCAATTAATATACTAATAATAATGATAATAACTAAAAATAATAATAATAATAATAATAATTAATGATAATAATAATTTATAATAATAATAATAATAATTATTATTATTATTATCATTATTGAATATAATATTATACTTATGCATTATATATTATTCTTATACATAATATGACATATTTTTAATTATTATTATATTATTCCAAACATAATAAAATATATACATTAATTATTAAAAAATATATGTATAGAAGAAGAATAAATAAATTTGAAAAAATATAAATAAAATATAATTAATAATATTCATAACATAAGTTTTTATTTTTTAATTATTCTTAATATATATATACAGACTGATTCATAGAAATATTTTCACCAATTATTAAGATTCGCCACTAAGAACAAGCCCGAGACGAGTAATTCTCGAACCTCTCGTTGCAGAAGGCATATTTCCGCGGCAAAGGAGGCGCGGGGCAGTAAGACCACGTCCCAAAGAACCATTTCCCCATCCTCCATGAAAATTCCTTCCCATCAAGCCCACCTACATTACACATACGTACCGATCAGATATCCGAAAACAGTGAAAACAAAACGAGAGTCTAGCAAAAAAAAAAACAAAAAAAAATAAAAACCAGAAACCGCAGTCAGCAAAATATCTTCGTTGCCCAACCATCGGAGTCAATTCGGAGATTCTCTCCCCCGAAGGAAAATTTCGTCTCGCAATTTTCCATAAATTTCATAACGGTTGAATGTGCGTTTTACGATTACGTTCGTTCCCTCGACGAGGACGTGAGGCGGCGCGCTGCTGTCGCTCGATGGTCACAACGCGGGGTAGCGCCGCGCCTCCGCTGGCGAGATCGCCCTTAGACGCAGGATCAAGAACGCGTACGAAACCGATATATCGAGAACGCTCCTATACCTGTGGGATTTATCGTGACTGCGTTACGGAATCAACGACGACGACGATGACGACGAAGGAATCGTTGAAGTCGCGATTTCGACGACGTTGAGAGAACGAATGGAAATAAGCCGTGGAGGGGTGGATAAGATGGGTAAGCGGCAATGTCGGGGGGTGGAATCGCGGGGGCGAATGAACGTTAGGGGGAGGAGAGGGCGCGGAGAAAGGGAGGGAGGGCGCGAAGAGGTCGGGACATTCGAAGGGTTCACTGTCTCGCAACGACCCCTGCGCGACGCCCGGCCGACTCTGACGCCGCTGCAATGCCATATCGCGATAGGGGGGAATGACCCAGTCCTTGCCCTCTGCAACCCCTGTACCCTCTGCACCGTCCGTCCGTTGCACCGTCGCCGACGACGCCGCGGCGCGCGTCCGTGTTCCGGCAGAAGTCTGAAGACGTGCGGTTGTCACTTTCATCGAATTCAGTTTATATGCGAAAAGAAATTATTCGATGACTGTAGATTCTTTATTCGAATGATAGAGTATGATAATATGATATATATATTATAATATATTATTATACATTATGTTATATAATATTATAATTTATTAAACTAATAATATAGAAATAGCGTAAGATCATTTAGTGATCATTATTTATATGAACGGATTTGGTAATTATTTTGGGACAATATAGTATCAAGAAATAAATAAATAAATACTAAAAATAATTATTACTCAATAATTATTTTTTTCATGGAATAATAATTATTATTGTATGTTTATTTTTTTAGTATTATATTTCTCTAAATAATAACCATATCAGTTTGAATAATATAGAGAGATATGATAATATAATATACAATATTCTAATTAATCATCATTATGATAATATAATATACAATATTCTAATTAATCATCATTATAATTATGTTATATTTAATATTATAGTACATGATGATTTATTTAACTAATAATATAGGAATAACGTAAAAATTGTTCATGGTTTTTATTCGTGTAAACATAATACCAAAAAATAGATCAACTACTAAGAATAATAATTCCCATTATTTATTTTATTTCTCCAAATAATCACCAACCCCGTCAATTGCTCGTATAAAATTATATATTCTATTACAATTATAGACCAACACAATCGAATAAATAGTCGCGAATTAAATACAAAAAAATAATTATATTTCGATGAGTAAAATTAAAGCTCCAATATTAAAAAACATCCTCTAATCTTTCTCGCTTTCGAGTCTCAACGCAACAAACGCTTTTCCACAAAGCACACCAAGCGCATTAAAAATACTTCAATTGAAAAAAAAGCAAGAAAAGGGAGAAAAAAAAACGTTCGCAATTTATCGACGTTCATGGATCGGCCAATAAATTATATATAGCCCGCAAAAGTGCGATGACGCGGCAGAACGATGGCGCGCCGGCTCGGAGACGCCAGGAAATTGGCATTGGGGTTGACGTTCTCGTTGCACGCAGCACACGCGAACGTACGAGCGTTCTCGTTGCAGTATGTTATGTGCATCGCAACTGTGTACATAGAGAACACATAGTGGTACCGGTGGCCAAAGCGGAAATAGGGTATCGAGGCACATGCATACAGTTACCGGGGGAGGGGATCGTGTTGCATGGACGCATTGACAGACATCACGAACGGTGAGAGAGCAAACGAGAATCGCGCAACACACATATGCTCGTACGTAGTACGTACGTACGTACGTACTTGCTCGCCGTTGAGGTTACGTTGGAAACTCCCACAGTTGACCACTCGACACATCCACACTTCGTTTCTCACGTCTCCACGGGTACACGCGGCTACGTGCCCCTAACCATAGCTTCCTATAAAATAAAAGAAAGAAAAAGAATAATAAAGCAAAAAGCGAAGAAAAAAAAAACATAACATCGTGAACCTTATAATTTGCGGAATAGCGTACAATTTCCCGTCAAGCTCGTGGAAATTTCCCCGGATGAATAAACGTTGACGATTCAATTGTCGGATATAAATAAAATTTTGCGGCTAATTCAACGGTAACGAAATTGAATTAATCCGAGACGTTTCCGACGATTTATTCATTACGTCGGAGACTCGACGGTGAGAGTGAGACACCGGTTCCCCCAGACGTGCATAATGGACGTGCGGTCTTGGAAATCACGTGCAGACCCATGCGTTTGGATGTGTTTCGGAATTTATGAACGATAATTTTATTTGAAAAGTTTTTTTTCGTATGGAAATGTCGAGCTAGTACGGATTGGGGAAATTGGTATCGGATTTTTTATCGAATGGTATAACAATTACGATATAATTTCTTCGATAATAAAGTAAAATAGAGAAATAGAAAAATATAAATGGAGAATTTTATATGAAATTGATTCAATGATTAATTTGGTCGGGTATCTAATTCGTTTACCGATTATGAATTATTATCGTATAGTTAACGAATAATATGATGATCTCTCTCATCGATCCCTCTCCTAATTAATCCAACATCAACAACGATCTCAAAAACAAAATTTCATCCCCAACAATTATTCCATTCTCACCGAACCCAACAGCAATGCTCTCAACCTCGATCGACCTAAGGGATGGGAGAAGTGTTATTCGCTTTTAACGCGAATGTTGACCCCGCGGCCGGGGTTTCATCGGTGAGGTTTAAGGTCCTCGCGAACCTGGATGGCGAGGCTCGTCAGCGACGCAACATACCGCGCGAGAAACCAAAGCCAGAGCCAGGGAGAGAGAAAGCAAAGAGAAAGAGAGAAAGAGAGAAAGCGAAGAGAGAGAGAGAGGAACAGACGCCGGAGAAGTTGATGAGCGAAGGACGAAAGAGAACAGCTTTTCCGAACACGACGCGTGTGGGTTTTACGACGAGGTTGACGAGAGGGTGGTTCATGGTTATATCGTAAATCGAGGTTGCTGCTCTCTCCCCGATTCGCGTTTTCCCCCGTTCTCTCTCTCTCTCCATACCGACTCTTCGTTTCCATCGGCACCCTCGCCGACTACCGGCACACTCCCACCACCATTTTCCTTTCACTATCCCCCGGCGTTCCACCCGCTTGCCCCGTCGACGATTCGCGGAACGTGCTTCGCGCTCTCCGCACACTACGGTCGCACGAAGCATTGCCACGAGAGCCCATCGACGGCCGCGCCAGCCACGGTGACGGTGGCGGGGACGTTTCGTCGGTATTGGTGCACATAGCAGTACTCGTAGTTGTGGCAGTCGTCGTCGTAGTCGTCGTGGTCGTTGTCGACGGTGCCATTGCACTGCACTGGGTGAGGGTCATTACTCCGAGGCAAGGCGAGCCGGTGACCTCGGCGCCAACGCCCGGAATCGATCCAACCCCCTTCGCAGACACGACCCGCGGGGGTCGGCTTCGTCGTGGTGCAATGCACCGCGCGCTCTCTACTTTTATTATAATATCAGGCGCGCATACGACACACACATCCACATGTTGACGCACTGACACACACATACACGGCACATCCACACACGTTCGAACACCCTTAACCACGTATCCATACATTAAAAGACACACTCACGCATTCAAACACACACGCACACACATGCATCTACAATCAAGGGCTTTACACACCGGATTACACGACCACGTGAGCCGCTTATTTCTCGTTGGTGCATCGGCACCAACACTGCGTTTACTCGCGATTCCCTTCCCCGTCAACCCCTTTTGGCGCTATTTCTCCGTACCCCCCTCTCTCGCCTCGATTTCCATGTGTGCGTGTGTTTGTCCACAGTCTGGAGGCTCTTGGCACTGGCACACTAGCTCAACACTTGTCTACCGATCTCCCTCGCCCCCTCGCCACACTGCGTCTCGATGTCTTCCTCGCTGTTTTGCTAACGAAGAACGTTCGGACATCTTGGTTTTTCTTCAGGCATCCCATGCCCTGCATTTCCCGCGTGTGGTAATGGCCCGGTTTTTGGGACCGATGTCGATATACGCATTTTGGGGCCTTGCGGGTTTTGGGAAATACTCATAGATGTCGCTTTGGCGACGGCTCGACGGGATTTTGGGACTTGCGAAGATCCGGCAGATGTCGCGATGCGACCGCAGTGTTTGTAGTTTCACGGGGTTTTTTCGCACTGGGACTTGTGACGGAACGGAAATTAATAATAATGATAACGACGACATGGACAAAGATAATGATAATAATAATAATAATAATATTAATATTAATGACATTAATAAGTAATTAATGACTCATTATTATTATTATTAATATTATTATTATTCTCATTATTATTATTGTTATTATTATTATTATTTTTATTAGATATGTTCCAATGAAAACTCTAATTGTACGCAATTATGCTATTTCTATTCTATTTCTGAGTTAAAATATTGATGAATCATTTCCTCTTCCATGGTTTTTATTAGCATTCCAAATTTCTCTTTTATAAAAATAATAATAATAATAATAATTTTAATAATAATAATAATAATAATAATAATAATAATAATAATAATAATAATTTTAATAATAATAATAATAATAATTTTAATAATAATAATAATAATAATAATAATTTTAATAATAATAATATTAATAATCTAGTATTAGGGCAATCGCAGCTTTGTTGTGGTACTCATACTATTTTTATACAATTTGTATAGAAAAAAAAACATACATAACGAATTTGCTCATAGATTCCATATTTATCCACGACACAATAACACTCAACTCGCCGCATCCAAACCCCCTCTCAAGACGTAATTTCTTCGTAAGAATCTCGCACCTGCGATAGAAAAAAATGAAAATAAAAAAAATGAATAAAAAAATCTTCGGTTACCGAACTAACGGTACGCGACTGACGCGTGTCGGGCACGGCGCAATTTACAATCGTCTTCCGGTTCTTTGCTGAGCGATGCTGGGGCGTAATAATAAAGATCTCCGCCACGCGAGAGCCCTCGACGCACCTTTTACATCTGTTACGTAAAAATCGCGGCTTTTTTTCCGAAAGGGTTTCACGTTACGCGAACGCACGCGCGCGTTTTCTTCTCGCCCGCATTTCCGTCATCCCGTTACAAAATACGTCGGCAGATGTCCGGGAAATAACTCGCGAACAATACATCCGCGAAGGAAGATTCAGCGGCTAAGAGATTTTGTGCTCTGACGATTATTCAACCGATCTGAAGGAAGGGTGGGGGAAGGGGAGGGGGCGGTTTGCAACGAGGATATTCCGCCCGCGATTGTAAAGTTCGACCGCACATGAGAATTGCATGGAATTCGACCGATGCGTCGCCCACGCGTCACGCACAAAGAGACATGATCGGGCTTCGGGTGAATTCGGCGAAAGGTTATTCATCAATCTTTTTTATTCTCCTTCTCCTCCTACTTCGACCCCCCTCACTGTCGGTCGAATAAAAAATCAACAGCGCATACAAAGTGATCGAACAACGCGCGGCACACGTCATCGCACGCGCAACGTTACCGACGAATTCGTGATTGAAATTGCGAATAAAATCGTGCGTTATCTCGCGGATGGAATCTTTTCGATAACTCGGAGCCACGCCTGCGGAAAGAAAAATAATGGGAAAAAGGTTGTTTTTTTTTTGTTTTAGAAATGTTGAATTAGCATTGAATATGATTGTCGTGGATGGGGCGGGGGGGGGGGGGGGGGGGTGAAATTGTTTTGAAAGACGGTTTTTTAAATGATTATTATTGTGATTATTGTCATGGGACGATTAATTTATTTTTTTACATTCTTGGAATAATTGTGGGTGATTGAAATGAATTAGTTTATTTTTTTAATGGATTGTAATGAATATTACGAACTGGAATTATTAGTCAATGATTATTCGGGAATGAAAATATTTTCAATATATTTTCATTCAATTAATTTCCATCTTTGGCTTGTCGTTTCTTCGTTGTGGAAAAGAGGAATATGATTATAATTATAATTATAAATAATTTAGTTGAGTTATTATTATCGTTTCTACCATGGATGGCAATATTTAATAGGAAGTATTAATCCACGATCGTTCGGAAATAAAAATATTTTTAATACAGTTCCATTGAATAAATTTCTATCCCTGGTTTGTCATTCTTTGGTTGTAAAGACATTTGATTGTGAATTGTATCACAGCTGAGCATTCTGAGTTGCTTGGGAAAGGAATATAATTTTTGTAAAACGGGATAGAAAGGTAAACGTCGAGGGTTCAAAGTCGACCACATCGAAAGTATTTTTCAAAAGAAAACTTGCTGCATATATTTGCATAGGAATCCTTCAGCGGCTAAGAGGAACGGCGGAAGGGGGGGGGGGGGGGGTTAAAATACCGATCGCATCAGGAGCCGAAGGGTTATGTCGTAGGATGTGGAAAATGTCGGATCTTACCTGAGCCTCGTACGGTCGCATTTTAACCTATTCTCATTCAATCTTTAGTGAGGAGCGATGGAAAAGAATATTTTTATTTATCTTTTTCTTGAGTTCAACGGAAATCAAAAAATCCCGAGAATTTAAATATCGAGAGAGAGAGAGAGAGAGAAAGAGAGAGAGAGACGATAATTCAAAATTTGAACTGAAAATTACAAATCCAAACACAATAATAATAATAATAATAATAATAATAAAATTATTATTATAATTATTTTTATTTCCGTGGAAATAATCATAATAATAATATTAAAATTATAATTATAATTATATTTATTATTAAAATTATAATTATAATTATATTTATTATTAAAATTAATATTATATTATTATTAATAAAACCATTATTATTATTATTATTATTATTATTTCATTGATCCACATTGGGTGATCAAATTAATATAGTGACTTGCAAAAGAACGTAATTGGCTGTAATCATTTAATTTCCCTCTGTATATTAATTATTAATTTTTTTCTTATAATAATTCAACCATCGCCCATACAATTACGTTCCTGCAAATTTTGTTTTGTATTTTCCTCAATTTTTCTTGTCGTCTTTAAATTTTCACGGTTCTCTCGAAGATGAGAGTCGACGTTTCAACCCGAGGCGACTATTACACGCGCTCAGTATTTTTTTTTTCAAACTCCTTTCCCCTACGTACTTACCTACCTACCTACCTACCGACCTACCCACAGGATTCGGTTTCAAAAGCCCTCCGGGTCCGTCGTCCCTCGTCCCGCGCATCGCTGGCTCACCGAAACCCGGAAGCAATCCAGACTAGGTTCCACACATCGCGCACCGGATATCGATTGACCACCGGAGATATCGTTTGTGCGTCGATCGAACGATCGCGTTGCTTCGCCAGAACCTTGTACAATGCTCGCCGTACCTTCTCACGTATTACATACATTTTATATACATTTTCTATATGTTTATATGAAAGGTCCTACCAGTTTTAGCTCTATGGCTTTATATTAAGAAGTGAAGATGAATTTTGTATTTTTAATATTTTTTCAATGCCGTACTATTTTAATTACATTTCGATTCAAATCGTTAGGGATTTGATTATGGATGAGTTTCTCAAATTCATTCTTAGAACTTTTACGGCATTTTTTTTTCACATAAATATTATAAAATGATAGGAAATGATCGAACAATCGATTTTCTATCGACAATAATCGGACGATCGATTTTTCGCAAGATATATTTCATTTTTTTAAGATAGAAAACTATTATTATATATCACAATTTCGGAAGAACTCGTATTTTTTTTTAAATTGAAGAAAGGAATATCAGATTTTTCCCCAGACGAAAAAGTTCCTCAATTTCGATGAACTATCTGGGAAAAATGTTTCATTTAATCGTGAATATTGAAATAGCACGGAAATAGCAGTCACTTCTCGATGGAAAAGGGGGCGCGGTCAGGGCAATGGGAGGGGGGGGGGGGGAATAAATAATCTTAACAAAATTAATCACCGCGTAAGATCCAAAAAATACTGTTAAAAAAAACCATAGACCACATCGAGGGATAAAAGGGTTTCAACCCGTCGATTCGGTCCATCCTTCCCCATAAATTTCCATAGACGTTGCGCAACTACCCCCAGCCCCACGTCATCTTCCAAATGAAGACCCAACGATCTCCCTTTTATCCCTTTCTTCCGTCCTTTTCCATTTTTTTTGTCCCTTCAATTGCGTAACCCGGTCCAAGGCGGAGTAGAGACGCGTGGCGTCGGTACCGCACGAGACACGACCAGCTGTGCGTCTCTCCCGTGCCATCTTGACACGCGTCTCATACCCTTCAAGTATTAGGTAGACACCCTCGCATCGTAAAATCCAGGAGAACCCGAACAGAACAAACTCGCAAACGCGAACGTCAAGATTTTCTCATTGTAATAATGCATAAATGCACGAATTGCATCTGCCAAGGGACGAAAAATTCTTCTCCATCCCTTTTCTACCCCTGAAAAACCCTTTTTATCCCTCGTCGATGACCGCACGAAAATTTCTCTTTTCCCAACAAAATTCGATGCATTATTACGCGATTTCAGGACGAAGGCTCAAACCGCATCTGTTTCCCTTTCTCGAACGTAGTTCTGTCAATTGTCAAATAAAATAACGTTGCTCGTGTATTTGCACGCGCGACGCAACGATTCACCCTTTCAACGTTGGTCCATTCGCGGCACAACTAGTCTACATTATTATGTGGATATTGTAGCACGAGACTCACAACCGGCCGGATTCTTTCGCATGACAATGGACGTCTTTCCAAAAATTTCCATCTGTCGAGGATTTTGCTTTTACGCAAATCGCACGAAAGAAAAACCCTTTTCAAACGTTTCTCCACACGTGCTCACGCTCGGGACGTTCGATCGAATGAATAATACATCTTTTTGAATAAAAATTTACTTGCCACAGCTGCGTTGAAATAATTTCTCTAGTTATTTATTTACTTATTTATTAATTTTTTTAATCAATTATTCATTTATTCATTGATTCTATTAAATTATGTTTCAACGTTTTAGTGTATTGCTTTTATGCAATTAGAATTTTTATTCATGTGAATATATTTTTGTTGAATCAATATAAAATTCGTCTTTTATTTATTCATTCATTTAGGCTATTCATTTACTTATTTATTTATTTTGTTAATTATTTATTCATTTATTTATTAATTTTATTATTTCCTTATTCATTTATTCATTCATTCACTTATTAATTTATTCATTGATTCTCTAATTTATTCATTGATTCTCTAATTTACTTATTGATTTTATTTTTTTGCGAGATTGGTGTTTTAATATGAGATAATCGCTAATGGCTTTTACGCAAATCGCACGAAAGAAAAACCCTTTTCAAACGTTTCTCCACACGTGCTCACGCTCGGGACGTTCGATCGAACGAATAATACATCTTTTTGAATAAAAATTTACTTGCCACAGCTGCGTTGAAATAATTTCTCCAGTTATTTATTTATTTACTTTTTTCGTTTACTTTTTGAATTTTTATATTTTTGGATTTATTTTCGGGGAAGTTCCGACGTTGGGTTATGTAATTCTTTTTTTTCTTCTTCGATGAATCAACGTCGCTGACGTTTGGAAGTGTTTAAGGGGGAGAGGTCAAACACGACGGGACAACAGGTTCCTCTTTCTGCGGTCCTTCGCTCGTCCGGAGGTTTTATATGTATTATATGCGTGGCTTTGGGTGTCTGCGGCCGATTTTGCCAATATTTACGAAACTGCGGACGGTTTTTGGCGCGACCTCCGACCGTTGGGAGCACAGTGGCGAAAGAGGCTGAGCCGTGAGATTAGTTCCGGTCGGAGGTCGAAACCCGCAGGCTCTCGAAACTTTCTCCCTGGCGTTCTGGTTGAAAAATTGCTTGGGCGTCGCTCGAAAGTCGACGCAACGAAAAATTATGATTTATAGTCGATTTATTCGAATTTTAATCACTCGATCCACCGCCATTATCTTATATTAAAACACCAATCACGCAAAAAAATTAAAAGAATAAGTAAATAATAGAATCAACGAATGAATGAATGAATGAATGAATGAATGAATAAATGAATAAGAAAATAATAGAATCAATGAATAAATAAATAAATAATTAACAAAATAAATAAATAAGCAAATGAATAGCCTGAATGAATGAATAAATAAAAGACGAATTTTATATTGATTCAACAAAAATATATTCACATGAATAAAAATTCTAATTGCATAAAAGCAATACACTAAAACGTCGAAACATAATTTAATAGAATCAATGAATAAATGAATAATTGATTGAATAAATTAATAAACAGGTAAATAAATAACCTAAATGAATAAATAAATGGTAGACGAATTCAATATTGATTCAACAAAGATATATTACCATAAATAAAAATTCGAATTGCATAAAAGCAATACACTTAAACGTTGAAACGCACTTCAATAGAATCAATAAATAAATGAATGAATGATTGACACACAATAAATAAATAAATAAGTGAATAAATAACCGGAATGAATAAATAAATAAAAGACGAATCTTATATCAATTCAACAGGAATATACCAACATGAATAAAAATTCTAATTGCATAAAAGCAATACACCGAAACGTTGAAACGCAATTCTATCCGTCACGAGTTACCCCGGCAGCCCCGGCGATACACCTGGATTTCGTAAGGGCCACCGTGGCAGGGTTGAAAGGATTGCGACGACGTGGGTGCACCGCTTCGTATCCGAAGCATCTGTCTAATCGACAGATCCACGCGTCCTTACATTGCATTCGTTCGGCAAAAAGGGTTTTTTGCGTAAACAGCAGATGTTACAATTTTCCACGGAAGCGAATATACATACATATGTGTACCTACGCGTACATGTATTATACCGGGCTAGTACGCATAGCATGGGACATTGCCATGTGCGTTCGGCGTCGACGGCGCACCGGCCCCACGTCTCGAATGAAAGGGGTTGACCTGTTGCAGCTGCCGTGATGCAACCTCCCCCGCGTTGGGACAGACGCTCAGGTAGCGGGTGACTATTTGCCGAAACTCCGACCAGACTAAGGGCGCTACAATTTATCGTGATTCATACGAAATATGTAATACATCGATGGAAAAAAAAAATAACAAAAGAAAAAAATGTCAAAAAAATAAAATGAAATAAATAAAATAAATACAATAAATGAAACAAATAAGTTATTAGTTCGTAAGTTAGTTATATAGTAAAATCAATTACCTTACTTACGTAAAAGAATAATAGAAATAACTTTTTAAAATTAATTTAGCAGACATTTAGTTAGATAGTTAACTCCTTAGTTAGTTAGTTAGTCAGTTAATTAATTAATTAATTAGAATAGAATAACTACTACTCACTAACGTGGATAAACGAAGAAAATTATTTGACAATAATAAATCCAGCTAGTCAGTACGTTAATTAGTTAGTGAGTTGTATTAGAAGGACCTAACTTACTAACGTAAATGAATAAAGAAAATTATTCTCCAAAATTAAATCTACCTGGTCAGTTCGTGAGTTAGTTAGTCACTTAGTTAATTATTCAGTTAGTTAGTTATTCAACCAGCCAGCCGGCCAGTTAGTAAGTAAGTCAAAGAAAAAAAACTAACTTACCAACATAAATAAATGAAGAAAATAATTTAAAAAAAATTAATTCAGCTAGTCAGTTAGTTATTTAATTATTTACTTAGTTAGTTAGTTCGTTAGTTCGTTATTTAATCGGTTGGTTACTCATTTATCAATTCGCTTACATGAAATAATGAACAATACAATGAAACAACCCCAAGTAAAACCAAATTAAGGCGATGAGCGAGAGTGAACGTCGTTTCATCTCGTCGAAAGTGAAACCGTCGCGGAAAAAAAAAACCACGTGGTTACTCGTCGCGGTCGGGTCCAGTGCCATTAATCTTAACCGTCCGACTTCCGGTTCTTCGCGAGATCCGCCGGTGCCCCGAGGTTGCCTCGCCGAAAGAGAACCGCGTCGAAGAAAGGGAATCTGAAAATACGTCGTTCGAGCCCCCGTGTCTCGATTTTGTACGGCTCGGACGACTTAGCGGACGACGGTCTTGGGGTACACTTGGCCCGTGCCCAGAACTTCACGATCAAACTCGTATACACACGTCGCGGTGGACTCCGATCAGTAACTTTCGCCTCCACCCTCGGGCCAAAGGCAATCGCCTCGTTTCGTCGGAGCGCTGGAAAAACCCTCAGAAAAACGATTTGGCACTGGTTTACTTATTCGCGGCAACATTCTTCGCTTTCTTATCGACCTTTATCGAACGTTCGAGCTTCGAGTGGAGGAGAGCGGAGGAGGCTTGAAGAACGAGAGAGTGAGAGAGGGAGAGAGGGAGACATTGGCAGTCGAATGGCTGGAGACAAATCAACGATAAACATAGATTGTCCACGTTTATTTGAAAAAAAAGAAGATTTTTCATGCTGGAAAATGTTTTGTATGAAGTCCAAGCTGTGTCGTAGATACAGCAATATTTTTATCGATTTATTCGAACAATCGAATAACTAATTTTTTAATATTTCATATTTTTATAAATATACAATCTACGGCATGTCATTTTTGATGGTTGTAAAGATGAAACCTGTCAAGTATTTTTAATGACTGTAGAACTGCTATTACTACTAAGAATCATATGGTAGGTAATTAAGGAATAATTATTTAATTGTGGGCATTTTTTCTCAATCAAAAAAATAATGTTAGTTCCTCTCCAGCTAGATAAATAATTATAATAATTATGTTGCCCAATAGAACATGTATTATTTATTATCAGGTGTTCTGTGTCATATCTCATCCCTACGTTGATAAATTGAAAGACTCGAGAAACAAAAAAAATAATAAAAAGATAAAATTAATTACCAAAAAATAATAAAACGATTTGCAGTGCATTCGCGCGATTGGTCCCGCTCTCGTTTCATTGCATTGACTCCCACATCACCGTTTCCGTATCAATGCGGACCTGCGGAAAACCGTAATGGCGATGCGATTTTATGCGAATCCGGAATCTTCTCTCGGGTCGAAGTTAGAGGAGAGGAAGGGAGAATAGCGTTGATGTGTCGAGATCGCAACGTTTCACACATACTCCGCGACGTTAGCTACTACATTGGGTTTGGAATATCTCGCGTGGTTACCCAGAAGCTGTCCTGCGATCGTGTTTGACTTCCCTTCTCACCCTTTCGCCTCTGCAAAATTATTATTCTCATGGCGTCGTCCTCTCGACGAGCAATCCTTGCTGCGTCTCGTTGCCGATGCTGCTTTCTCAAGGGCCAACTGTGCAACCGCCCGGCTGTGTGTGTGCCCCCCCCCCCCATCCCCCTCCCCCCTTCGGTTGGATGAAGGGACTCTCGCGTGAGTGCGCGAAGAAGAAAACGAAGCAGCGGAGAGACGGTAAGAAGATGAAAGAACGAGCGAGATGGGAATAAGGTGGATGATGGCGACGTCCATATCCGAGTGGAACGAAGAGTATATAAAATATATAAACACTTTCGGGAATTTCTTGACAATTTGTTGCATAAACTATGTGCTATAGAAAATTAATAATAATAATAGATGGATATTTTTATTATTAATTATTATTATTATATTAATTGATAATTATTATATATTATTATTTTATGTATAATTGATAATACATATTCATTTTGAATCTCATTTCTTATTGAAAGAATAGAAAAATCCCAAACATTGATGAGAAAATGCAAAATAAATATATTTTATCAATTATATAAAGGATCATAATATATTATAGTCATAATATAGCTATATTCATCAATATATATGCGTCCATAATGATATGACTTTCATTATTGACTTCCATACAAATTCGTATATACCATAAATAATAATTATTATATTATTCGCATAGCTATTATTATAATATATAATTATTATATATGTTATAACTATTCAATCAATAATTTATGTATAAAAATGAAAATGAACAGATATTAAAAACTATACAAAATAATAATATATTATACCTATAATACAGATATATCAATTAATATATATGCATATAGATATGTATTTCATTATTTCTTTCTATAGAAATTCGTATATAAATAACAATAACAATATTCTTCGCATAGCTATTATTATATATTATTATTATTATCATTACATATCATAACTATTCAATTATCAATTTCTACCCAATTTCTGTCTATAGATTATATGCAATCTGTATCCAGAATATAAATACATGTCCAATTCCACGTATATATTCTTCATATACTCCATATATACCAATTTTTTTCCTCCTACAACGACGAGGAGACGAAGGAGGTGCATAGTGGGCCGATAGTGCCACCGCTGCTGCTGCTGCTGCCTCGGGTCTCTTCAAGGTCCGCAGCGTGCGTTGATCCTCTTCGGTCGAAGACCCGATGTATCTCCATCTTTCTTCTCTTCTTTCGTCTTCTGCATTATCTTTCTCACCGCCTCGTCCGTCTCCTGCGGTTCCTCGAGCGCTATGCACCGGCAACAGCACCAACAGCAGCAGCAGCAGCAGCAGCAGCAGCTCCGCGCCGAGCCCTTTTGCGCCGACTTGGCGCGCCGTCCGCGAAGCCACGAACGCCGTTTGCGCACCGGCTCATGTTCGCCGGAGATCGGCGACGACCATGCGCGCGCCAAGGGCTCGAGAAACCTTCGCGCCCGACGTCGAAGGACAGCCAATCCAGTTGGCTGAGCTTTTCGCTTTTGCTTCTTCGTTCCATGTTCTAGCGGCAACGAAGGCCGCTCTTTGTTTCGGGACGGTGCAAAGTGTGGACTTTACGACCGTACGATCTTGTCAACCGACGCGTGCGGCTTTTAGGCCCTCACGTGTCTCTAAAACTTCGTCGAAAGCGACTCCGTCGCGAAAACCTGGTTAAAAAACGACTCCGTCGCGAAAAGTAGGTTTTTAAGGACTCCGTCGGAAAAAACACGTTGAAAACGACGACATCGCGAAAACCACGTCCAAAACAACTCCGTCCGAAAAACTACGTCAGTAGCGACTTAGTCGCTAAAATTACGTTAAAAACGACTCCGTCGCAAAAACCATATTAAAAAATACCGGTTCTCCAAATTGGTGAATCGTAATAACCGATTGGTTAAGGTTAGATCTTCAAAATTTCCCTGCCACAGCGATGTCTCAACATCGATAAACAAAAAATCGAAATAATCTATTCCAATCCATTACGATACGAATTTCGACATCCGGTCGATATACGTATTTCCAAGTAATAGATAACCCGAAATGTCCGAGATTAAAAAATCTCAAAGATAAAGACACGAATCGACAGCCAAAACGATTCGAAGAAGCATCGAATCGTGAACACGACGAATATCCGGTCGGACTTTTTCGCGTTTCTTTTTTCATTTCCCCTCTTTATTTCTTTTTCTTAACTTATATAACATACATATAGATTTTTTTTCGTTCAACGTCGAAGGGCTCGGAGAGAGCCAGCGTGGTGGAAGTGCGGAAATCGGGCCCAAGGGCTATTATTGAATCGCGGAAGTGAAGCAGGCACGAAGACGAGACTCGTCCGTGAAGATTCCCTCGGGTTCGGATGAACTACGTCGAAAAAAAACCCGAAAGAAAAAGAAAAAACGCGCGCATGGTTGCAACCCCTGAGTTAGGGGCGAGTATGAGATACGCAAAGGAGAATCACGAGCGAAGAAACGTGGACGCGCGTGAGCACGGACGACGAAAATATTACAACGAACCCGGCGGCAGTGCGCGCGCGAGCCGCCACGGAACAAAGAGCGATGAAGAGGGTGCTGAAAATTAAGGGCGCGAGACTGCTGGTGTAGAGCTGATATAGCTCTTGGTGACGACGACTACGACAACGACGACGACGACGACCGTCCGGAACATTCTCGGGTGCGCGACGGAGACGAAAACGTCGACCGTCCGACAGGACGAGCGAAAGATATTTAATTCGACCCAACGTTTCGCAGCAATGCCACTCGCAAAGTCGTAGAACGGGTCTACCCCGGAATAATTGTGACGAACGGGGCGTAAACGTTTGGTCCATGTCCTCCGGGCGGGCTCGGGTCTCGTTATCACACCTCTGGGGGAAATGAGGGATGGATAAAGATACCAGAATACCGACGATTTTATTTATCGAAATTGGACTGGATGTTGTTTATTGGTGCATAAGCACCTTAGGACGCCTTTTGGTACAGAATCGGCAATACATAAATGAAAATGTTCGTAAGAAAGTTGTAGAATTATAAAACAATACTAGAAATTAACAAATACAAAGATAAAGGAAAATATTCGAAAAATGGAATATTTTGACTCCATTGAAAAAACAAAATTAATAATATAGGAGTATATTAATATAAAACAATAATAAAAATGAGGAAAAACTATAGAAAGTTGAAAGAATCACTTATTCTTGCAAACAAGATAATTTTGAATGAATAACATTTTTTCTAATATAACAAAATTCTATAATTCTAAAAAAATAATAAAAATAAAGAAAAACTTCCATTCAATAAATTAAAACCCTACAATCATAAAACAACAATAAAAAGTACAACCAAAAGACTATCACACAAAGACAAAGAAAATTCGAAAAAAATCTAATAACCTCAGCACAAGCGCGGCTAGAATCAGATCCGACTGACGGTTCATTGTTCCGCGAACTCTCGCGAATTCGCTTTCGTCCAGGAGTCGGGGAGGGCCGAAAAAATCCACGCGAATGATCACGCCAGTCGCTCTGGCGCGGACCTTCGAGATTATACCCGGACGCGTTCGAGGAGAGAGAGAATATATTCTCTAAGGGCTTCTGGTTGTCAGGGTAACGATCGCCGGTGTTTACCGGTCCCGACCTTGGCCACGTTCGTGTAACCAGCGCCCTTTGCGATTTCCTTCACAAGTCGCCACGACGCTTCAGGGGTAGTTCGCGTTATTACACACGCGTTATATGTAAGTACGGCATGAGTACATAGGCGTATGTAAACGTGGATCGTTTTTTGATTCCTCGGGCAACCCCGCCGCGATCATTTCGAGCTTTTTAGGACGCCCTACGCCGCCTCTGCGAACGTTTCCAACCCTCTCGCTACTCAACGTCCCTTTTTTTTACATCCTCTACTGACTACGTACATACATACAACCCCCAGACATGTTCTCGACCGGGAAAACGCGTCGGGAGACAAAAAAAGCCGCCAGACGCATGAAAACTACGGTCGCACGAAGCGAAATAGACGAAGATCGGTCGGAAAAGAAAGAAAATGTAGATAAGAAAAAAATTGACCTCGATGCCGAGGTCGAGGTGACTCGACTTCTCGGACAACCTCAACGACCGTCGGATAACGAGATTTCACCCGGTAAATTAGCAATCGCCGGATATCGAATCATGTCTAACCCGGGACCTTCGCGGAACGATGAATCGAAGATGAAAATTATTTCGTCGACCGTCGTCGCCGATAAAACGAAGAAAAAATATTTTTTTCATGAGAATAATTGAATCGGTTTAATCGGAATAATATTATATTATGATAATACGTAATAGTACAATACAATGGCATGGACCATATTATTATAATGGTATTATTTTATATTTAACGTTCTTTTCGAAATATTAAATATATTAATGTTATTATTGGTATTATTATATAATTATATGAATTGAATAATATTATTATATTTTTTCATGGAAATATAGAATTATTAAATATAATAATATGCAATAATATAGTATAATCAGATATATCATAATATTAATGTATAATAATTTTATATTCAACTTTTATTTTCGAAATGATGGAAATATTCGTATTATTATTATTGATACTATTATATAATTATATGAATTGTATAATATTATTATATTTTTGTATGGAAATATAGAATCAATAAATATGATTATTTGTACTAATATAGTATAATAAAATGTATTATAATATTATTGTATTATAATTTTATATTCAACTTTTATTTTCGAAATACCTAATCGAAACATTCATATTATTATTATTGATATTGTTATATAATTATGTGTACTGTATAATATCATTATACATACATTCATTTATTTATACATTCTAACTTTTTATTTTCAATATACTAAATACATCAATATTATTTTTACCATTACTAATTCAAAAATTTATTTATTTCCATCGACGTCGGTCGATTGCGCTCGCGATTCCGCTCTCGACTTTCTTCGAAAGGGATGACACCGCTTCTTTCTCCACGGTCATCCCATAAATCATAAATCTATCTCTCGCGAGCGAGACCGAAAGCCGAGTGCCCGAAACGAAATGCGAAAATTTCTCCGTATTATGCGTGGCTCGAACTACTCCACTATTGTGCACTCGTTTATACACAGCTCGACGTCGCCTATATCCATTTCCCGTGAAAGGGTTTTTACGAGAGGGCGCAAAATATCCGAACCAGTTAAAATATTAAGGGACCTTCATTGTCGCCTTTGAATGCGGCCGGTGTAACGCCGCCTTCGTCGTTCGCAAACCTCTCTCGGCCCTTCCTATGATGGCTAAGTTCGCGCCATTGAAATCCGAGAAAAAAGGGACGAAGGCACAGGCACAGGTATCCGTGACAATGGGCCCTTGCGGGCTTAACCCAGAAGAAACCTATTTCCCTGTCTCGTAGCGAGGAACACGCATAAATATGTATCTGGAGCACGTCGACGTGCTGCGAGTGCGTAAGTAGGAAAGAGAGGAAGACACAGATAAAGAGAGAAATATATTTTTCCTAACCCTTAAGACCGCTGACCCGTACCCTTACCTCAGTGACGAGGTCGAAAACCCTTTTGTCGGACAGCAACGAAAAATTTTTCCTCGTTCCCCCCCGTGATATTTCTAAAGCCTCCCCCGTCAAATGACACTCGACGCATCCGCATATGAAAAATCGATTTATCGAACGATCCCGATCGATCGTATCCCGTGGGAAGAATACCGAAAAAAAATTTTTCCCTTTATTTATCTTTTTTCACAAATTTATGAAACGTGAAAAACGTTTGTATCCCCGAACAGCTGCGTATATAGGCCATGGTAAAGGGCTGAAATATCGATGTATTTCGGGTTTTCGAATAATAATATCCGGTTTTGAAGCAAAACCATGTAATTCTTCGTTTTTCCGATTCTTTCGTCATTCCCTTCGAAGGGCAACCGTGTAGGAAACGATAAAATAACAGACTTCCCCGCGTAGCTCCGGATTCCGTAGCGACCCATGGATTTCCCCCTTTTGCCCTTTTTTTCTCGGATAAAGCATCGAACCTTTTGTTCGACGAATCATTCGCGATCCTGCGACGGGTGCAGCAGGTTTGGATTCCACGATTTTCGTGGAGAGATTTCGACAAACGAGAACCGCACCTACCTCGATCGGCATCGGAGCTAACCTTTTTTATTTTATTTTCGTTGTTTTTTTTTTTTTTTTTGCGACGGATGAAGGGAAAAATTTGGGAACGGGTTGAAACGGCGTTGAAGCACATTATCGCGCGTCGATGAGCCGAGAAGGACAAAGCTTTCGATCGGGGCCGCCATCGGCAGGTATTCAATTCGTCGGTTCGTGTCTGCTCGTGGGTGTGCGGGTGTGGATGCGTCCTCGGTTGGTAATAAAGCGATGCGTCACGTGATCCGCAAACGATGATCAACGTTGCGTGTACGATTGTGAATTGTTCCTGATGCCTGGGTTTCCTCTTTTTCAACGATTTTTTTTACTCGCTTTTTCTTTTTTTGATAAGTGACGTCGAATTTTATTGGAAGAAATTCGATACTCGGAGATGGATCTCGTGCGCTTTCTTCGGTTTTGAAAAAGGATTTTGCTGTTTTTTTTTTTTTTGTGCACTTGTGGGGAATTTTTATTGGATGGGAATGAAAGGGGAAGTGTTTGTCGCGAATGTGGGTCGATCATTGAACGATTGAAGGATTGTTGGAAAAAGTTGGAAGCGGTGGGCCGAGACTTTGATTGGAATTGGAGTATTGAATGGGGAGTTTTTGGGGTCGATGGGGAGATTTTTTTGGGTCACGCGAGTCTGAATTTGAACGTTCACGCATGGCTTTTTTGCGCTATTCAATATTTGATTTACTCGTGTGATCTAACAATATACGTGTAAACAAAATAAAACATCCACGGAAGTATGGCGAAGTTTTTTTGCTACTATTAAAATAAATAAGTATAGTATCAGCAGTGAATGCGTTTATATTTATAATAAATTGCAATGTTTCGATTAGTTTGAGTTTTTTGTTTTTATCCGCATTTTTTTAAAGTGGCGGTGGTGTAAATAGTCGTAGTTTGCAATCTAAATTACCAATAGGATATCGATCGAGGCCTAGAAATATCTAAATAACCCAAATAAATACATTCATTTAAATACTTATAAATCAATCAATACCTTGAATATATAAATATATGAATAATTTTTCCTCTGCTATTTTCCTTGCTATTTTTAACAAAGATAAGATAAAAAGCTACCGAAATAATACAAATAAATATGTTCATTCAAATATATATATAAATATGTAAACCCATAAATAACCCAAATAACCAAAATATATACACAAACATTTTTGCTATTTTCCATTAAAATAAGCCAAAACATTTCAACAAGTAAAAAATCCGTCAAACTGCTTCAAATTCGCAAGATAACAGTTTCCGGTAGGCCATTTAAAGGCCCGAAATTCGATACATTTCAATGAACACGAAGTCACTCAGAAAAGTTATAAATTTCACGAACGACAATTATTCTTCAAGGCCGTGTCATCCCAACGATTCTCTCAAAGCGTATGTCAACGTGTTCCGAAGCTTCGGCCTTCCCGAGCACCGGGGTTTCCGTTCTTACGCGTTTACCGGGCTATAAACCCATAATGTTATTTATGCCTCGAATGATTCGACCCTTAGCCCACGCCGTGATATTTACGACGTTCACGTTGGACTCGCGTTATATTTACGGTTGAACCAGCCGACTCCGAAGCTCTTCTCCGGTCGGTCCGAACGCGTTCAACGCCACCATTGCCAAACGGCGAAGTTGCGTGTAAATAAAGCCGTTATTTATGTCGAAACAATTTGCAAACCGAGTCTCGGTGTTTCGCTCGCGAGATTATCCCCTCGCGTCGTTCTCGGGCTCGCGGCACGCTTGGAATACCCGGGCTCTCGTTGAGAATTTTAACCCCGCGACGTCCGATATTCACGGCTCGTACACGCCGGTCCGTGCGCTTGGTCCCGTTTCGCGTAACGCCGTTTACGATTGGCAAATAAATTCGGGTGATTCGTTCTGCCGTTCAATTCCTGTGACGGAATTGTGCTTGAATCAATGGTGGAACGCGATCGGTACAATTTACGTCGACTTGATTGATACATCATTATTTTAAAAAGACATGAGATTTTTTCTAGAATATAGGATATTATTGGCTGTTATTATTATTATTATCATATTTAAAATATAATGTTAAATATTATTGAATCGAATGATAATAATCAATAATAATAATAATAATAGTTATTATTATTATTATTATTATTATATTATATTGTTATAATAATAATTATTATTATTATTATCATTATTATTATAATATTATATTGTTATAATAATAATAATTATTATTATTATTATTATTATAGTTATTATAATTATAATTCTCATTATAGTTATTGCTGTAATTATAATTATATTTATTAGTAAATGGTATAATTATAATATAATAATCAGTAATAAGGATAATAATAATAATAATAATAATAATAATAATAATAATAATAATAATAATAATAATAATTATTATTATTATTATTATTATTATTATTATTATTATTATTATTATTATTATTATAATTATAATTATTATTATTATTATTATTATTATTATTATTATTATTATTATTATTATTATTATTATTATTATTATTATTATTATTATTATTATTATTATTATCATTATTATTATTATTATTATATATTATTATTATTATTATTATACTATTTACTAATAAATATAATTATAATTACACCAATTTATAATAATAATAATAATAATAATAATGACAAGAAATTATGTTATTATTATTATTATTATTATTATTATTATATTATACAGAAAGAACCTGTAGAGGCATCGAGCGCGCCAATTGGGTCGGTTCACGAAAAATAGTAAGTTTCTGTGTCTCGCATAGCCGCGTCTAACAATCCTAGCGAGCGTCTCGCTATTCGCCGTCGTTGCGCGCGCGATAGCGCCTTCTGGCAAGTCGCGAAAGCAAGTCGCTACGGCCGGGGTAGGCTTCGCCGTCAAGGGCCAAAGACCTCGGTCACGTAGGGCGATGCACCCTCGTGACGGCCTTGTCACGAGCCCAGCGCTTCGCGCGTTTGCGCCACGGTGCGCTGGTTTTGTCAGAATTCGCGCGGATGCAACGAACGCCCGTTCTTGGGTGTCGTTCGTGTCGACGATCATTTTTTTTCCTCGAAATCCGCACTGAAAATCACATTTTTCTATATTCCGTGTATTTGTTTTGCAGAAAAAAAATTGTTTTCATTGTATCAATGACAATAATTGTAATTTTTGATCGGTCAAGCGTGGAAAAAAGAGTGATAAGAATCGCTCGCGCGATAAAAAATCTTTTACCGAGCGTCACCGGAACGAGGGAGATGGCGAAACGACGAGAAAAGAGGGAGAAGAAGAAAGCCACGGGATGCACAAAAGTGCAACGGTCGAGCGACTCGCAGCTACGCGGTCAGAAGGTTCGCCTGTCCGGCCCGATGCCACTGACCCATTAATACGTATGTAACGAGAAGGGCATCGGCCCTTTCCTCCGCTTGCGGTTGCCCGTGTAATCGTGAAAACGAATTTACATCGTGGCTGGTACAAAATCGTTATTCGAATCTGCAAATCGCTCCTTCTTATGCGAGTATGTAATGCATGAGATGCAGTCTCTACACTGGATTCTCGAAGACGTCGAACGTTGTCAAGTTCGAGTGTGCTAGGTGAACAGAATTTTGAGTAGAATAGTTTGGAAATTTTTTGACAATTTGAGATTTGGGAATTATGGTGGAGGGAAGATTATTCAGGGCGGTAGGATGGAATTCGGTTTGACAGTGACAAGTTCGTTGAGGTTTGAGTCAAAGAAAAGGATTGGATTGAATTAGATCACTTATTGTTTATTAGTGGGCTTGGGCCTGGACTAGTAATAATAATAATAAGAATAATAAATATAATAGAGGAATGATAATAACGATAATAATTATTATTATTTGTCTTCTATTATTATAATCTAATAGTAGAATAATAATAATAATAATAATAATTAATTATTAATAATAATAATAATAATTAATTATTAATAATTATTTATTATTAATATTAATTATTATTTGTTAATATTTTTATTATTATTATTATTGTTATTAATTATGATTAATAATAATAATAATAACCTAAATAATATTATAATATTATTATTATTATTCTACTTTTATACAATAGAATAATATTGATAATATTATTATTATTATTATTATCCAAGGCTTTTCTTATTCTTGTTATTGTTTCATAATTATAAATTAATGTAATAATATACTAATAATTATAATTATTATACTATTATATTATTATTATAATAAAAGAATAATAATAATTATTATTATTATTCCTCTATTATCTTTATTATTATTATTATATATCATGTATGTAATTATTATTAATAATATATAATAATATTATTATATTATTATAAAACAATAATAAAAATAAGAAGAACCTCAAATAAAACAATAATAACTACGATAAAATTGTCAAAATGAAAAAATTCGAAATAAACGTAAAATAAATAAGGATTAAATTTCTACGATAAACAAATACAAAACAATAAAAACATCGCGCCGCCCTATAAAACAATAAAAATAAAATATTGAAAGAAACACAATGAAAAACATGAGAACGGAGAACCCCAGATAACCTACTCTCCTCACTGGTGCGTTGGTTACGCCGGTAACATGCAGTCGCTGGAAGTCGGTGACCGGGACGTCGATCCCTGCAAGGAGGCGAAGGACCTCAGGTTCAGCCACACAGCCGTCGATTCTGCAAAACCGCGTTGCACTGCTGCTGCTGCCGCTGTTGCCGTTGCTGCCGCTGATGCTTCTGTTGCAGCAAAGATTGCAGCGTGTTCGCACGGTATGCAGCAATGGGAAGTACTTTGAGAGCACGAAGCCATTCATGGGATATTCGAAGACGAATTCCCGAAGCCCTTCGAGCTCGGAAGTCGTTGAGCCCTCGGCGCAATCGTTCTGGATGTTTGGCGATGAGAAATAAAACGTCGTTTCCAGGTTGCTCAACCCAATTTGTTACTTACCAAATAATTAGGGAAGTAACGATCACGATAAAACTCATATCGCGGCTGTCACAATGTAATAAACGCATGGCAACGTATGAGTCGTTCCACTCGAAAAATCGTCAAATCGTGCGAAAAACTCGTCGTCGGGGAGCATCCTTGATTGCTTCTCGTTAGCCTTATTTCGTTGGCGCTCCAATAATCTGCGAAAAAAATATCGTTAGACAGCAAAAAGACTAAATGAATAGATAAGTAAATAAATAAATAAATAAATAAATAAATAAATAATCAAATGAATAAATAAATAATTAGAGAGAGAATTTCTTATTGGATCTCTAATAATCTGCAAAAGAAAAAATCGTCAGACAGCAAAAAACCTAAATGAATAAATAAATAAATAAATAAATAAATAAATAAATAAATAAATAAATAAATAAATAAATAGATAAATGCATAAATGAATGATCAAATAAATGAATAAATAAACAAAAAGAAAGAGAAATCCTCCTCGTTATCCTTTTCTTATTGGATCTCTAATAATCTGCGGAAGGAAAAAATCGTCAGACAGCAAAAGACCAAAAAATGAATGAATAGAAAGAGAACAAAGAAATAGAAAAAGAAAATTGTTGCCCAACTTTCCTGTTTATTGTGTCCGTCGAGATAATAGCGAAAAATGTTAGACGGCTATATTAGTTACAATAAGCGAAGTAGTTACACGAACTAGCAACGAACTCCGCGAACTCGTCGTCCTCCCAAGGGTTCGGATGACGCACCGGGCGAGGTACTCACCGATACCGACAATTACTTATACACCGACGTGCGTAATGCGAGTTGGGTTTCGTCGCCGATGAAGAACGTCACGCACGGACTCAACGATGATGGGATCGTCTCGAGACGAAGCCACTCCTGGCTTTACGAACTTTTATCCACTCTCGGGGTAATTCGAGTCACTTTTTTATTATGTACCATTATTGTTATCTCTTGAAAGATTATGACTAAAATTCGTATTTTATCATTCCTATGCAATGTACAATAATGATAAAGTAACACAGTAATATCAAAGAAACAGTCAAAAGCTGATCAGTTTGATTAGGAATCAAATTTAAGCGAATAGTATCTCGTCATATAGTATTTGACAATAATAATAATAATAATAATAATTATTATTATTATTATTAATAATAATAATAATTATTATTATTATTATACAAATAATAATAATAATAATTATTATTGTCATTATTAAATAATAATAATAATCATTATTAATATTATAGCAGTAATTGATTATTATTATTATATTTATTATCATTGCCTATTATTACTATAATCAGATCTGGTCTTCTAATAAGGACTAAAACGGTTGATTTTTTTCAATACTATTTTTGGGTAGACTATTGATAAATAATTTCTTTCTTTCCAAGGTTGATTGGCATAATTAAATAGCTTTTTTCTTCAAAGTATGTAAAAAAAAATCGTTAAGAACGTTTATTTTTCTCGGTGTTTTACGATATTCAGAACAAAGCTGATCATTTTACTTTTTATTTCCGTGTGAATTTGAGTATCCGAAGATCGATCTTTCCAATTAAGACGAAGATTCTCCCACGATGATGAGTCACAACGACGTACCGACGATGTAATTAAAACGTCCTGATTGTCGACGTTCTCGATGTAATTCGAATTAATTATCCCGACTCGTAGATTTCGGAATGTTCGTACGTCCTATACAACACCGAATCCGGTTACGGCAACGGAAGTCGATAGAAGTTGCGAGACAGAGGGTGGGGAGAATGTCTGTTAATTTCCCGAAGCAATTCGCTCGTGACATCGGAGATTTCGGGGGCTCGTATTTACCCCAATGGCCTCCTAAAATGTTTCGCGAAGAGAGAGAGATAGGGGTAAGTATTTGTCCCCGGTTATTCCGGGGAGATTATCACAAAGAGGTCTACGTCGAATCCGGGGATCGGTGTCTTGGCTGAATTTCTCTGTAAAATATTGTCCGGTGCTAAAACTCAACGTGCGTACCGAGCCCTCCCCCGTGGACGCTATAAAGGCTCGTATTTCAACGCGCACCGGACCTCCGGTGGAGGGCAGACGTATACCGAGAGGGTGGAAAGTTGATGCTGCTGCTGCTGCTGCTGCTGCTGCTGCTGCTGCTGCTGCTACCGGGCGCAGTGGGCGTTGCAAGGGTAGTTTAGCGGCGGTCGTCATGGAAACCCCGACGGCTCAACGTACACTGCACCCCATCAAGGACCTTGAACGAGAGAATCGAAGGGCACAACGCGGCTGGGGCGCGGTACGGCCGCACGGAGCCCGAGGGGGGGCGCGATCATGCCCATCCTCGACTATCGCGACTCCGACAACGACAAAGGACGAGACCTGACTCTCCTCCCACTCACCTCCACCCTCTTTCCACCCTGAAAAAAAAAAATACCAGTGTGTCACTCTCCAACGCTTTGGCCACGACATGTCCAACTCGACTCGTTTATCCTCGATCGTCTCGCCTCGACGACCATTAACTTTCTCAAAGAGATAGCCCCCCGCCCCCTCCTCATCCCGTCTGTGACCCTCTTTCCTTCGTCGCTTTAACCCTGAAAAATTCCAAGACGGAGATAAGAAAGAAGACAAAAACTTTGCCAAAAGAACGCCAATGCGATCTGGAATGAGTTATTGAATTTTCTTTTTTTTTAACTTTATTTTTTGTTTTTTTTTTACAATTGGGGGGGGGGGCGGAGCGTAAGATACATCTTGGTTTGGTGGAAATGGATTGAAATTCTTTTTGGGTCGGAGACAAAGTCTTGATGTACATTCCTTTGTCATTGCCATTGGCATTTAGCTTGGGTAAATGGTTGGAGACACTCCTTGATGATAAATTCGATAAGAAGCGACCCCTTTTGTCCCCCTCCCTTCCCAAAGTTTCGCGTTTAAATAAAGTTATTATACCAGAAATGGACAATCTTGTGCCAAGAACTGTTGAGTAAGAAACTTATATCCTCATATCAATTTTGAATAAACAAATTATTTTATTTACAACACACCCTCTTTTGATAAATTCTATAATTATAAAATCCATTTAATAAATTTTATACATAATTTCTAATATTAAAAATATGAAACGTGTTAACTCCTCAATTTCCGTCCAATACCAATCGAAATCATTCACCTTATTCATTAGAAATAAACTGATTAATTTCCCCAATTAAGTCTATAATTATAATACATTCATCAAATTTCATTCATAATTTCTATTATTAAAAACCCTCAACGTATCAACTCGCTAGTCTCCCTCCAACGCCACCAAAAATCACCAATTCCATGATAACAAGAGCCTCACCAACAGTTTCCAGTTTTTTAAAAAATCTATACATCAATAAAAAATCACGAATTTATATTTTTTCGATCGTAAATATAAAATCCGTGACCGTCACCTGTCTTGACAGAAATGTCAATGTTGCACTCTATCGATTACCACCGGCGCGGGGGGGGAGGGTTAGGTGCGCCATACCGCGATATCAACGGGCTTTGTCCCGTCTGTCGTAACCCGCGTTGCTATGGCTACACCTACACTCGTAGATTTCGCGTAGCTGCAACGAAAACGTGCGTGTCGCGGTACGAGCAATAACGAGGGAAAAAGAGCTTTCGGATGAGTTGCGCCAACCCCATGTGGCTCGCGATATAAACCGAATCTTGGAACTATGCAGACTTTGCTCTTTTTTTGATTTTTAATTCAATTTTTTCATTTCTATTTATATTTTTTTATTTTCGTGTCCAATTAACGATACATATCTGTTGAAACTTCAACCAGGAGTTGATGGATTAGAGTCGATGGTAATTGTGGTTTCAATGGCGCGCCCGGGTAACCAACGAGAGGACCTTGATCCTGAACCAATAGCCCTGGCTCGGTGACGGTCTCCGTAGCCACCCCCTCCCGCTACTTCATTCCGCTCCGTGCACCCTCGCGCACGCAACGGCCATGGCCACCGCGTGTTCCGCAACCTCGGCATTCGCACCACCACCGTGCCCGCACTCCTCGCTGCAACGACGAACGATTCCACAAACGCCGCCGCGGGCGTCCGTTTTCATCTCGCGAAAGCTCCGAAAGGGTTGGAAATAAAAGCTGAACTGCAAATAATAAGGGGATTAATTGGGGAAAACAAGGATTGGTAACGTTTGTTGCGAGGTTGGGAGGGGGTAATGGACGCGGGGGGTTATTTGGTTGAGGGGGTTTGATGGATGATGATTTTTTGGGGGGTTGGAATTGTTGGGTTGGATGAGAAATAGAGTGTAACAATTTTTGATTTGGTTATTGATGTTGGGGATGCTGGGGAAGTTTGTTTGATTGAGGAGAATTGATTGGCGATGATTTTTTTGGGGGTGAAAATTGTTGATTCAGGTGGAAAATAAAGTTTGACAATTTTTATTTTAATTATTAATGTCGTGGATGCTGGGAAGGTTTTTTTGGTCGAGAAAAATTGATACGCAATGATTTGTTGACGGCGAAAATCGCAAATTTAGGTGAAAAATTGAGTGTATCAATTTTCTGTCAATCATCAATGTTGAGTTGTTTAGTTTATGCTATTTTTCATCGATATTTCGACTTCGTCGAACGTCCAATCCTTCCTAATCATAATAACTGATTCAACAATAATTCAAATTTGAATAAATTTAAAGCACTTCAATTTTATAAAATCAAAGCCTCGTGACCTAAATTTAATTACAACTAAATTGATCGCAATTTCTCCCAGTTAATAATTAATTTCCCATTACACGTAACCCACAAACAATTAATTCCCAACCCATTCGGCCTCCTAAAACTATGTCAATTGCTTTTTAACGAACGAACGATTCATCCTTCGAATTTCTCCACATCCTTTGTGTCCTTTCCACGCGCCATCAAATCAAAAGTCCAAGGCCCTTATGTTATTCGATATCGAAGTTGTTCAATATTTTGACTTAGTCAGGCTTCCAATTCTTCCTCATCATAATAACTAATTCGACAATCATTCAAATTAAAATCAAATTAAAATCAATTCAAATCCTTCAATTCAATCAAATCAAAGCCTCGTGACCTAAATTTAATTACACCTAAATAAATCAAAATCTCTTCAGAAAATAATTATTTTCCCATTACAAATAACCCACAATCAACCAATCCCCAACCCATCCGACCTCCAAAACTATGTCAATTACTATCAAACGAACTAACGATTCGAATCATCCACACGATTCAAATTTCTCCACATCCTTTGTGTCCCTTCCACGCCCCATCGAACCACAAGTTCTAAGCCCCGGCGTCATCTCATCAAACTCTCATCCAGATCGAAAACAACACCAAAAAAACAGAAAATCTCACTCGACCAAACATGTCGCATCGAGTTAAATTCTCGTACACGTAAGAATTATCCGCGATCGTGGAACAAAGCAACCTCGCGCGATCGAATTAAAGCCCCGGTCGCGTCTTTGTTTCTTTGTTCGACGAGAGGTTTTCGGTATAGTTGCGGGGTCTCGTCGCGAGCCACGCGAACGAGGGTGGAAACGCGCGAAAGGACCCTTGGTTTTCTCAACACCCCCTGGGGGGGTGAGGGGAAGGCGGTTGGTAGCAGCGGCAAAGGCGGGTATACGACCGTGAGTAGGGGTTGCTGCGACGTATAGTATGGCAAAGGGTGTTTCGCTGGTTCTCGATGTACATACACTTCCTTGATTCTCCCTCCCGGCCCTTGGAGAGTCCCTCTTCGGGTCGTCTCGCTCGTACACCTCTCGCGTCGTCTTCTCGCCGGAAATACGGATGATGCATGCCGCCGAACCCAAACCACCCCCCCCCCCCCCCCCGCGCGCGTTCACGAGAACGAACGATACGCACATTTCGAAAGCGTCTCTTTGTCGACGATTCGAAATTGGAATACGCACGAAGAAGTCGCGTCAGGGTGGGTGGGATCACGTCGGGGGTTTCACGGAGGGCGGGAGGGGCTGGGAGGGGGTGCGACGCGATGGGGGAGGATTTCGTATAGTCGATAAATGCAGTATTTCAACCGTTCGTTGTAACGACTTCCTTTGTCTGTCAAATTTTATATCGGACATGGAGTTCGAAGGGTTTTATGGGGGATCCGCGACTATGGGAATTGTATTTTTGGACTTGGGAGATACTTTGGGACGGCGAGTTACTGATTTCGAATGGGTTTGAGGGGGGAAATTGGGGAATGGGGTCTGGGGAGGGAGTTTGTGGGTGGAATTCAGGAGGAGAGTAAAACTATCGGAAACAAAGCTATCAAAGGAGAGGAAATTAAACAATGAAATTGAGTGAACGAATTATTTATATTTCGTGGGGATGGAAATTATTATTTTGGACTTGGGAGACTCTTTGCGGTTGCGAGTTACCGATTTTAGAATGGAATTCAGAAGAGAAAAAGTAAGGGGATTCAAAATTGGAAACACAGAGAAAATTTAAGCGATCGGATCAAGTAAGGGATCTAAAAACTTTGATCGAATTGAATTAATTGTTTTCCTGTTCGTGACAATGGAAATTATATTTTCCCAATTTCTAGACGCTTTATAATTTCAAATTACCGATTTATAATCAAGTTGAATATTTAAAAAATAGAACTATCACATAAAATAAGAAAATTCAAAAATGAAATCAAATTATTTTTTTTCAATCGAATAAAAAAATAGCATAATCAAATCAAATTAAAAAATATTCCATCGAGATAAAAATTGTCTGTTTTGCTCGTGGCCATTTTGATTATTACGGATAAGTTCCGAGCCAAGCAGAGACGGAATAATTTTCCAACAAAATTTCGGCAATTAAGTACAAATCTCCTAAACCCCGTCTCAAGGAAATATTACTCCTCAAAATACCGTCGAATACGATAACCGCCAGGGAAAAAAATTCATCCCGGCAAATATAGAAATTCCGAGTTTTTCTCGCGAAATTTAATCATTTCGTTGACGAGACGAGATACGGAAATCGAAGTAAGCGCGTAGAACGTGACCTCGTCCATTTTTTGCCCTCCGTGGATGATTCCTTCGAGGATAACCGTTATGGTCTCCATCGGGTCGAGACGAGTTGCGGCAAAAGAGCCGCCCTTGTGACGGAAAACTGGAAAGGTCACCGCGAGACCAAAGCCGGAAAGGGTCGCCCATGAGACGGAAAACGATGAAAAAAAAAAAACGAAGAGAAAAAAGAGAAAAAATAAAGAAAAGGAAAACAAAATTCGGCCTAAAACGTTTAACCATGGGTTGTCGACAACCCAAGAGAGTCCACGGGGGTCGTGGTTGGCTTGCGGAAGAAATGCCATAGCGCATTCATATTGCGAACACGCGCTCGCGTCGAGCCCCCTTAAAATAAATAAACCAGCGAGGTTTGGCCCGAAGACAAAGTAAAAAAAAAAAATTCTCATTACTTCTCTTTTTACGCGTGTTTTCATTCGACACAAGAAAAAATAATAATAATAATAATCTTAGAGCGAATGACGAAGATCAATAATGCAATTCTTTAATTTTCAATTTTCTTGCTTATGATGATGCTTGATGAAACTATTGATAATTCAATTGATAAACTTTTATCAAAAAAATTGCGAAGATGAATGTGCATTTCCGTAACTGAGTTAATGCATAAAAATAGAACTACCACCAACGGATAATAATAATAATAATAAATATTAATAATTAATAATTAAATAGTAATTATTATTATTACTCCAAAAAAATATTTTTTATCATATAATAGTATAGAGAATAATAATTTTAATAACAATAATTATTATTATTATCATTATTATATTATTATTATAAATTTATTATATCATTATATTACATATTTATTATATATTACATTATGATAATGATAATTATTATTATCATTATTATTGTTGTTGAAATTTTTTTTAGAAACAATAATAATAATTACCATTTAATTATCAATTATGAATTATTATTAATACTATCATTATTATGATTATTATTATTAATATATTAGAACAAATGACGAAGATCGATAATGGACCAAAGAGTGAAAGTGGCAGCGAAAGTGTCGTAGATCCCGGTTTTGTCACCGGAAAAGAATAAAAGTAAAACAAAAGATTTGCTTCGAATACATTTACCTTTTCGGCCTCTCGGCTCTTCCGGTTTGTTCGTGAGAGAGGATTTCTCGGGGCAGTGGCACACGAAGGAATTATTGGACGCTGTTATCGCCACATGGCAGACCTAGAAGAACGGATTCCGTCCTCCACCTCCGCCTCGACCTCCACATTTACCTTCCCCGTTCCCTGCCTCCCCCTCCCGCCCCTCCTTCCGCCTACCCGGAAGACTTTTTCACGGGAAACGAGATTCCGGGTATGGTTGCGCGGGACAAGGTCGCCGTAACCGTAGCAACCGGGATAACGGCACGTGCTTCGAAATTTGCTCTCGCAACCCTCGTACAGTCTCTCTGACTCACTCCCCCCCGGCATTTACCTTCCTCATCCCCCCGTCGGAATGGACCGTGGAAGCTTGTCGCGATGCTTAATATAATGCAAAACTCCCGTTGAACTTTCCATCTGTCAGTTTATCGGCCAAAGCCGATTGCCATGGGGTCCGCAAGAATTTCTAAACATCGAAGAGGGATTCCAACAAAATCAAGGCCGTGCAATCGTCAACGTAATTTGTATCAGCCGTAAAAATTAGATTTTTTTCCAGTGTAGATTTTTTTTATTTTTTATTTTTCTGAAAATATTGGATGGTGCAATGTTTGTTGAAATTATTAATAATTTCAGAGGTGAAATTCCAAGCATGAATTGGACGGTCTTAGTGTGTAGGTATTTGTGTAATTAGGTTGATGTATATTAAAAGTATGAATAGATAAAAATTGGTCAAGAGCGTGAGCATTCACACGATAGGCTTCCGTAGCCATTCTTACTCGTTCCAAAAAATAGCGATTTTCTGAATTCTCCATAAACTAATTTTTCCACGGTGTTTTTCATAATTTTGATTGAATGTACCAATCAAGAGCTACGTCCTAGAGTTTTCTCCGATTTTAAAAATTGATAGTTTAGAAATTAGATGGACGGACACTCTAATGACGACTTTGAAAGCGAATTTCTCGCGATTAAAGGGTTGGAATTAAAAGGTCTCAGTACATTTTAACTGCATTTGAGAAGACACATCAAAAGACGGCTCATTCGATCAAGGTGATGGGGCAAAAGAAATGGGAGTTCACTTTTTAATCAGCGCCGGGGTGGTGGTTAAAAGTTTATTTTTCCAATGTTATCATTTCCGTTTTTGGGTCATCGACCTACGTCCGTCCACCAAATTTCACCTTAATCGAAACATAACCAAGAGAAAGAAAGAGCGTGTGACCTACCGACAGACCGACGGACCAAGAAAAACCACAAGTGTTCCTCGCCATCTTCGCAACCCTAAAAAGGTTGTAACATCAACATTTTTATCTCTCTTTTCCGCCCTCGTGGTTCGGCCAGGTATCTTACATTAAATTGTATTCCACGTAACTCGCACGTGTGCGAAGACAACGACGAACGTTTCCGAAATGGACGTTTCTCCGGGATGACGATGACTATCCCCGACGCAACCATATTCCGTTCGACCCTCGATCTCGCTAATGGTATACTCGGTTCGCACTCTCCACAGCCTGTACCTCACGCGGAAATCCCGGAGTGGAGCGTGCCGCGAGCCGAGCTCGGTGAAGGCTAAACGGGGTGAAGGTCTCTACCAACAGGGGGGGGGGGGGGGGGGGGGTGGAAGGGCAGGGGGTGAGTCGGACGCGGGTAGGAGGCGCGGCTGCGATGGTGCCAGTTTGTGCGCTGAAAGCGAGCAAGTCGGGAGGCTGTGGGGTGGCATGGAAGAGGCGAGCACGCTGGCTACAGGTCCCCCGGGATGAGGAGGGGGAGGGGATCGGGGGTCGGGGGTTAGTAAGGCAAAATCAGAGGAGGACGGAGACAACGACCGACGGAGTCGGAGTTACACGGACGATTTGCCGGGGAGAGAGTGACGGATGAACAGAGGAATTCCGCGCTAAGATGAGGATGGAGGATTTTCGTGGCATGGGAAGTGGGGAAATGTATGGGGCATTACGTCTCAAATCGGGAGATTTGAAACCCTTCTATCTTCCGATGGGGTCGATGATTTTTTGTTTTTTGGTATCTTGTGAATCTTACGATCTCACTAATTTATTTTTGGATTTTTTTGATCGCCCTTTTTCTCACTGCGGCCCATTGTTTTTTTTCTTTTTTTTTTCATCGAGAGGGTAATGCTATTGCGCCATTTTTCAATTGGATGACAGTTTTTTGCAAGATACTTGCGAGAAAGGAAATTGAGGAACTTCTTTCATAAATTTGGAGTCGGATTCATTTTCCTAATATTTTGTTTCTAGTTTTGAAGAAATTGGAGTTTTTTCGAAATTTCAATAGATGATAATAGATTTTTATCTGGCAATAAAAAAAAAATGAAATTTATCTTGCGAAAAATCGATCTTTCGATTATTTTCGATAATCAATCGATTTTTAATTTTTTTCTTCAGGAAAAATAATAGAAACTAACGGAAAAATCGATTGTGTATCGAAAATAATTGAAATATCGATTTTGTGCAAGATAGATTTTATACTATTTTTAGACAGAAAATTATTATTATTATTATTATACACATATATACAGAAAAATAATAATAGAAAATAATTATCTATGTATAACAGATATATTATTATTATTATTATTATTATATTTTTAATATTTTTAATACATGAATCCCACTTCAATTTTATCAAAAAAAAATCAATCCCAACAAAGTATCTTGAGAACTCTGGGAAAAAAATGTCATCTAATTGAAAAACCGCACAATAGCAGTTACCTCTTAATAAAAAAGACAAAGATAAAAAAAACAAGTGAGCTCGTAGGATCCAAAAAATATCTAAAAAACACCATCGACCACATCGGGAGATAAAAGGGTTGCAATCCGCCAATTTGGGACAAAACGTCCCATATATACACTAAATATGTAGGTTCGCTGGTGAGAGAGAAGAAAGAGAAAGCGTCAACCGTCAACCAGGAAACAAAGATAGAGACGGTACGAGGAAGCGATGGGGGAAGTAAAAGAGGGTGACTGTAGGGGGATTGCCATCGAGCTTGATGGCGAGGTTCGACCTCCGAGGTCGGGCTTCCACGAACTCCCCAAGCTTTGACTTCCGGGTTTTACACCAGCATCCAGCCTCCCCTCTCGGGGCCTTGACGCGGCCACGTGTACCTTCGCCATCCGTCGAGACTCGATCTTCCGTGAATTTCGATGAATTTCAACCGTCGTGAACTCGAACCGACTGCCTGATAGGCTTCTATCTGAAAAATAAATGCGTATTTAATGCGAGATGCTTTCGAAGGTGATGCCGAAACCGCCATTCTCTTCCAGCCTCTCATGTTTGTTTGGATTTCCAAATCGTGCGATCTTTGTCGCGGTTTGAGAAGATTTATGGGAATGATGCTCGCAGAACTTCGATTTAATTCGGTTTTTTTTCGATTTTATCGGGAATAAAACGACTTGACTAGACTTTAACGAAGAATTCTTTGTTGTCAGGTCTATGAATTTGGTACTTCTACGAAGAGAAGATGATTTTTCTAAATATTTAGAAATTATAGGAGTTTTATAGGCTCTCTAATTGTGTTTAAAATAAATTCTAGGCTTATCTTCTTTTGGAGTTAATGCGAATTCAAAAGAGGGGTTGCTGGCTTTGGGTGAAGTCAGCGGCGAAATTTTTTCCTTCGATCTCATGAATTTCTTCGAATGGTTCTATACGAAAAAGCCAATAATTCCTAGATGTTAAACATGATTTTTTTATTCAAACATATTTTATCGAAGAAATTTTATTTAAACATATTTTACTGAAAAATTCTTTTGAACATATCTAATTAGCCCTCTATGGTCCCGTGTAACTGTCAAGTCACAGGCTAATATATCGATATCTTACATAAACTGTTCATAAAATTCATAAACCTTCGTACATTTTTTTAATATTGAAAAAAAAAAATTAATTCGACCCATAGAGGGTTAAAGCTATCGTATTTAAACATATTTCATCACAGATATTTCATTTAATCATATTGTATATAAAAAATTGAACTAAACCACGTTTTTACACAGGACGATTAATGGAATTACTCGCTTTCCTAAAAAACTAATAAAATATGATATATTTTCTTCAATTATCTAATTTTGAAGTTGCTTCGATATCGAAGGGATGGAGGAGGGTCGGCCGTGAGAAAATTATTTTACCCCCGTGATGCACACGGCATAAGCACGTAGGTTCTGGTGATACTCGTGCTACCGGGTTCCAGGTGGGGCTGCGGATCCCATCAAGGTCTCGCACCCATGCGTGGGAGGCTGTAGGCGTCGAATGGACACGTGCGGTACCTCGCTATATTTACGGTTCGATGGAAACGTAATAAGATTAATCCGCCGTGGCGAGTCGGCGAATTTTTTCCGTGTCATCGACGAGAAAGCCATAACGGGATATGGTTTGATATAAAAACGACACGAAAAACCATTCATTTTCGTGATTGGGCGAATTACTTGTTACCAAAAATAAAATCTCAACGAATTCTTCGTTACAAAAAAAACCTGACATTCAAATACATAATAAATACATCTCATACAAATTAAAAAAGAATAGAAATTATACTTTTGCATATCTCTTACTGCTGCAAAACAAAAATTATATACGTATATGAAAGAAATATAATATTTTTTCGAAAACTATTAGGATTAGAATTCTAAATTGATATTCCAAATTCTTATTGGAATCAAAAACAAATATACTCAATTTAATTTAGTAGACAACCTTCAACATAAAAAAAAACTATATCAAATACAAGTCACCCACTTAACCCCTTAAAAAAATAATGTTCCAAACTCTCATTCCCAAAAAAAAAAAAAAAAAAAACAAATAAACTAAATTCCATCTACCGAAGAATCTTCAACATACATATGAAAAAAAACTATGTCAAAGAAGATGCAACTCGTTCGACCCGTGAAAGTGAATGCAACCTCAAACTTTCATCGCTTAAATGCAGCTCGACGGGTGCAACGCTCAAACTTCGTCCCCCTCTTCTCCCTCCGCGAGACCACAAGCCGAAACTCCGTTGGGTCGCGACTCGCCCACGTAACTCGCTCGACTCCGAGACTCGTCGTATTCGATTATCCGAGTTCTCGTGTGTCCCTAACCTAGAGTAAGCGCAACCTCTTTGCGGGCATCAGGAGTTGCATAAACGTTGCACGCACGGTCGACGAATAAAAAAAAGAAGAGCAAAATTCGACCGTCGTCGCTGCGATTTTTACAGTGCATTAACGCCTTAATGCCCATCGTCGGGGGGTGAGGGGGGTGGCTAGAAGGGTGCAGGGAAGGGCTGGCCTTAACAGGGAGCGTAGTTCCATCGTCGAATAGTCGTATTGCATCGCATTGCAGCGATGCACCAACCATATCCCCGCCTTTCTCTCCACCACCCCGCATAAAAACACGAACATACACGAACGCAACGTTATTTCGCGCAACGTTTCAAAGTATAGAAGCGAAGGCGATGCAATGTGTCGTGCGTTAAAGCGGCTCCGTACAGAACGAATTCACCAGCCCGTAGGCCACCGGCGAGGGGGGGGGGGGGTGGAGAACGGGGGGAGAATGACGACTCGGTTTGCGTCGCTGGTGCATCGCTCGGGCAGTGCTGCAACTATATAAACCGGGCATGGGGTGTATGCCCGGTCATTAACCCCTTAACGTTCTTTTGCGGAACGATGGGAGAGCTCGGCATGCGTTTCAACGGTCATGGTCGGTCACGGGGTGAACCTCCATGCAACAGCGCAAACCTTTTTTTTTCTTCTTACGAATGGATTTGTCGCACGAGAATAGTTTTTTTTTTTTTTTAAGAACCAGGGGGAAGAGGGGGTAGAAAGGATGTGAGAAGAAGTGGAGGAATATTTATGTATGACGCGTATGGACGTAGTGGATGACGGGACGAACAGCCGCGACGAGATTTCGCGATGAATTCTCAACGACGATTAAGAATTGTGGTTTCCGTTGCAGCTGGATGTGGGAATAATTATTGCATCCATGATTTTACGTCGGAGAAGGACTTTGTAGGGCGGGAGGATGGTTCGGGCTGCTGTGTCGGGGTTCGATAGGAAGACGTGGATGAGTCGGCGAAGCTGGATTGCGAGGCGCAACGACCTTTTGGGGGACCGATGCGAATGCTATTTTCGGGCCACGGTTGTTTCTCCGGCCTAGCCGCGTGGTTGCGGTGGGATATCGCAGGCGTGGTGGAATATGATGGGGTATACGGGCGCGTGGAGTTGTGGAAAACCACGCGTATTGAGGGTGGGGGAGGGGAAGGGGGGAGGATTTGAGTTTCGAGGTTTTATAGTCGATAAATGTGGTTCGAGGAAAACGCGAGGGGAAAATCGGAATAGCTGGTAGAGCATTGGATGATTTTTTTTCTTTTTGTTTTTTGGGAGTGTGATGAAACACCGGCAGGGGGGGGGGGGTAAAATTGTATGGGGCGATGAAAAAGCGTTAAAATTACTTCCATTAGTGAATGATTATAGATTGTAATTTTTAAGTATGAGAATTCATTGTAGGATAATGATAATCTGTCTGATTTATTTATCATTTTTGAGACAAATGTGCAAGCTTCAATTTCTGCACGATTGTTAATTATAATTATTCGGTTGGATTTTTCTTTTTTAAAACACATTTTCGTCGATTTTTATTCATTCGTTAAATTATTTTTATATTTTGATAGATATCTTTTTTTCTGTAGTGAGATAATATCATATCAATTATTTATGATTCTTGCGAGGAATGTTAAAACTTTAATTTTTCCACGATTATTCATCATAATTATTTGTTTGAAAAAATATTTCAACCCCATTTTCGTCTGTGTTCATTCATCCGTCGAATTATTTCCCAACTCTATTGAATCTATCGTAAAATAATAATAATTCATCCAAATTATTTATAATTTCTGCTAAAAATATAAAAACTTTAATTTTCGCATAACTATTTATCATAATCATTATTTTTTTCACAGTTTTTGGAACACAATTCCATCGATTCTCCATTCATTCGTCGAATCATTCTTCACCAATCATATTTTCCATCTGTCAAAACCTTCATCAAACGAATAAATAAATAAATAAACAAACCAAACTAATCTCTTTCCTCTTTCTCTTGCAGGTAAGTCCAAAAACTCTCTCAAAAGCTTTCACACCCGCGAGCTTTCCTCACCTCTTCGGTAAGTAAAACCCCAAAAAAAAAAATCTCAAAAACATAACAAATTCAAAAAACTTAAACCAATAGAAACCCAAATCTCTGCCTATCGAAATATCGCACGTTCCACGTGCAAGTACCGCCGACTTGTTGCAAAAAATTCGATGGTAACGCGGGCTAAGCTCGTGTCGACGCCCGGCGTCTTCTCCGTCGTCGGCATCGTCGAGAGCTTTTGCCACGCCAGCGCCATCCTCGTCGCTGGTGGAGAACGCGGCAAGCTTTTAGCGCGCAGTGGATAAAGCCACTCTTCACTGTGTTATCGCTTCTCCACTCGCCGGCTCGTCTGATCGCTACTGCCACCTACTACTGGCGCAAGCCGCACTTCGTCACGAAACGCCGCGTCCGGCCGACTCGGTACGGTAGTTATCTACTGTACTCGTTATCTACAGTCCGCGTTGAAACGCGCTTCTCCACTGGCGACGGATCAAAGAGTTTTCCTACTCCTTCGTTTCTTCGCGAGGCAGCTTTCGCGCGCGAGCTTCGACGACGGTCGATCTCGGTAACGTCGGATGCTGCAGCGTCGCGGAAACCGACGGAAAATATTATCAACCCTCGGCTGAGTGTTCTCGCTTATCGTACACCGATTACGAGAGGCTTCGAAGTTTATTACCACGCGCGAGCTTTTGATCGATCGCGAACGTCTTTATTCCGGTTATCCGAGGAATTGTTCAGGGTTTTAAATTTTTGTGGTTTTAGATTTTTGATTTATCATTGTATTGTTCTTGTAATGGGGAAAATATATTTTTGATTTCTTGGAATGGGGGAGGAATATTTTTTCGCTCTTGAAATAGGAACAAAATTATTTTTTTCTTGACTTTTTTCGATCTTTTCATTGAGAGAAGCAACATATAATTTTGGAAATGATACTGAGGTGCCCAAATGCGACGGTTCAAGGTTGAAAAATAAATGAGATAAACTCTTTACACTCCGCGCGTGCAAAAAAAAAGAAAATAAAACGATAGATCAGTTGTCAATTATTTAAAATTTAGAATCAGCATGAAATTCAGAATTTTGTTTTTTTGTGCCCCCTGAGTTGGGCCAAAGAAGGGCTAAGGTTTGATAATGAGAATAAAATAAATAAAAATAATTTATCTTCCTGCTTTCATTAATTCGAAATAAATTTAACTGATCAACCTATTTATCATTGATAAATTTATAGCAATCATTGGGAATAATTACTAATTCTAAATATACTCCCAAAAGATTTTAACGGGACGAAGAACTTTATTTTGTATGTTACCCCTTCAATACATTAGTAGCTATAGCTATAGTCTCAATGTTGTGACGGATTGCTAATTATTTGTGAATTCGAGATAGGTTTCGCTTTCCTCCAACGTGATTATGGTCCACCGTTCGACGATGTGCATCCCCGCGTCTCCGGGAAAGCATGCTTGTTCGATCATGCCGACGTAAAGACACGCGACAGTGACAGCGTGCGCGCGTCAAGACACTGCCTCTCTCTCTCTCTCTCTCTCTCTCTCTCTCTCTCTCTCTCTCTCTCTCTCTCTCTCTCTCTGTCTCTTTCTCTCTGTCTCTCTCTCTTTCTCTTTCGTTCTCTCTGTCTTTCTTTCTTTCTCTTTCGCTCTCTTTCTGTTTCGTTCTCTGCATACAGTCGCGAGTCTTTCGAAAAGCGACGTGAAAGTGACAAGCCGCAATGTAGCACGCTCCGGCACGATGCACTTTTCACTTTGCCCACAAACGACGGCCTGTGTAACCGTTATATCTTATCTAACAATGCTAAACGATCCTGGGAACCCACAAACGCCATTCTTCTTTCTTTTCTATTTTTTCTTTCTTTTTTTTCGAACCGATACACGGAGAATCCATCGTCGCACACGTCTGTCCGGCGGGGACGCTTTGGATAACGCGATTTGGAACTCAACCGTATAGATAGGACGTCGTTATAACGCAAAACGAGGTCTTCGACTAGTTTGTTTTTGTCGACATTTTCTTAGGTCACAGTTTGATTTCCGTTACAAAAAAAGTCATGAATTTTCGCGAGATTTATTTTTTTTTCGAGTATGTATGTAAGTTTTATATAAATAATCACATAGCTTACTTATCTACGATGGACGGTCCAAAATTAAAAAGATTTCACAAGGTATTTACGCTACATCAACGATACGCTACTCAACCTAATATAATAATGATAATAATAATACCAATAATAATAATAATAATATAATAATAATTACAATTATAATAATAATAATAACTAATTATTATTAAATAATAATAATATAATTTTAATTATTATTCATAATAATGAAATAATAATAATAATAATAATGTTAAATTTAAATGTTAATAATGTAAAAAAATATATGTTTTTGGTAGGTCGTAATATAATAATAATAATAATAATAATAATTATTATTATTATATTTATCTAATAAATGTTTATCTATAATTCAATATTATATATAAATAATTTTATATTATTGAATAAAAATAAATAATTATAATTATTATTATTATTATTATATTACGACCTACCAAAAACATATATTGCCATATCAATTTTAAATACACTTCTCAAAATTGAAAGACCAGTCCAAATTAAATACAACATATATTTATGACAGCTCGAAAATAAATTCATCATCTAATAAATAAAACATTTTCTCTCTATAGCGTTCAGCCAACGATATTCTCCCAATGCAGACGCAAAATTTAATTACTTAAATATAAACTCGTCAAATACAGCTTCCCCCCCGCCAAAAAAAGGAAAAAACAACAAAAAAATCGCCAAAATCTATCTCCAAACTCGAACCCGTAAATTTTCTGGTCCAAATAAAAACGTCTACAATCGCTGTACGTCGCTCATCCAATTTCCCATTAGTTATATTCGTTCCTCCATCGTTCGCAGCCGACGCCCGGCGACGGTAATGACGATGTCCGTTGATCTGGTTCCCGGACGCAAAGCTATGGAAATTCGCGATGTTGCGGATGATGCGGCCGGGCTTTTGTGACGTTCTCGTTTGCGAACGTTGACGCGCAAGCTCGGTACGTATGTACACGTACGTACGTCCGTGCGTCCGCGCGTCCGTGATGCTGCGTCTCGTGCGCTTCACGCTCGTGTATTTGCGGTCGTGTGCGAATTCCTCAAAGGTACATCATTCGCGTACAAAGCTCGCGCCTTGTGTGTGTGAATTTTATTCGCGTGCGTGAAACTCGCTCCCGTCGCGACCGGGTTTGCGCATTCTCGTACGTGTGCGAGTGCTCGAGTGTTCGTGTGTTCGTTGGCGCGCGTTTGTGTATTGGTGGCAACGTCGAGCTCGACGTTTCGCGTTCTCGCACACAATCGAGGCCCAAAGTTCACTCACTCCGTAACCTCCTTTCAATCGAAACTATTACACACTATTACAGTGGCTCTCAGTCGCGACCGGTTTTTCACTTTCGTTGCTTCGTCGGGAAAACGTGTGGTAACTCAATCGTTAACCGCTAATAGCGCTACCGGTCGAACGTTACATAGTTGTACGAGTCTGTGTGTGTGTGTGCGGAGCTTGGACGAGTGTGAAATTACGACGAGAAAAAAAAATACTTTCTCGGGGTAATGGGAAGAAAAAAAATTTCGTTCTAGGGAGAAATGTGGGACGAGCTGGGGGAGAGTTTGAGGAAGAGTGGGAGACATTTGAAAAAAATTGGTTTCTGGGTTTTTGATGATGAGAGGGTCTTAAGGCAGGTTCAGATGGGTGGATATTCGGGTTTTGTCTTTGGGATGGGAGTCTATGGGGGTTTATTTGAGGGCGACAATAATTCTACCGAGACGGGATTGATCTTTAGATTGCTTGTGGATGAAAATCACTAATGTAACTAATTCTCGCCGTGGAATTTGAATATATCTCTTATTATTTATTATTATTTCTTATTATTATCATTATTTATTTATTTATTGCACGGAAATAATTATTTATCATTATTTCTCTTATACATTTATAATTTTCAAGATTATAGAAATCATTTTTTATTCTATACTGTTCTATTGTTCTAATATTAGAGAAATAAAAATCAAAAATGTTATCTTGTATATTTATTATTTTTTAAGATTATAGGAATCATTTTTTATTCAATACTGTTTGTATAGTGTCCTATTGTTTTAATATTAGAGAAATACAAATAAAAAATGTCCCACTGGAAAAACCCGGAACTATTCTGTCTCTATATTTATAATTTTTCGTCCCTGTTCTCCTTTTTCTCAGACTTTGCGGCAGAGAAATAAGAAAATTCGTTTTTGCGCCAAAAAATAGTCCCACATTTATTTTTTATTTTTCATACATGAACTAATTGCAATGTTGTAATAATTTTGTATGAAAAAAATAGGAGAATTATTGTTTTTTCCGGATAACTCGGACGTTCAGCATCCACGCACGGTGCGAAAATGCACCGCGCGGCGAGTAACGACATACACAAGCGTCACGAAAGTAAAAGTAGGTACGCGCGGCCACGAACTGCACCGAACGCGTCCTCGAACGGTCGCTGCACCCCGCGTTAGCGCCCAAGGAGGTGCATGCACACCTCGATCGGTTGCACTCTCTCGATCTCCGTCGCTTTTTCTTTCTCTCTCATTCTCTCCCTCGCACCGTCTCTTGCTCTCTCTCGTTGCTGCTGCCACGGTTGCGCTGCGTGTGTTGAGTAACACGAGCGCCGCTGGTCCGGTTGTGTGCAACACAAAACTGCAACGGGCTTACGGTATATACACGTACGATGTCGAAGCGCCGATGCGCTTCGGCGACATGTTTTTTTTTTCGCCTTCGACGTTTACAAGATTCTTCTCCGTTCGGTCGATGCGTTATCGCATATTTTCCAGAAACATCGCTGGGATTGATTGATTCAATTGCTTCGCGATTTTTGTGAGAAGGAAATAATATTTTGGTATTACTTATTTGGTATTGAAAATGCACGGAATAATGAGGAAGCTTTTGGTTTGTTTGATTTTCGGTTTATTGCGAATCTATATTTTTTTCGACGGTTGTTGTTGTTTTTAAATTGTTTATTTAAGATTATGATTAGTTGGTTGATTAGTTCACAATTTTTGTGAGTGAAAAAAATTTGATTCTTATACATTTATTATTAAAAATATTTAATTCGATTCAATAGCTGTTCTTTTTCTCAATGTACCTCATTTTTGTTGTATTAACAAATAAATTTCAAAAACAATAAACCAATTAGCATTATGATTGATTGATTGATTATGTCATAACTTTCGTAGAAGAAAAAATTTGATCCTTATCTATTTATGATAAAAAAATATCTAATTCGATTCAATCTCTGTCATTTTTCTCATTTTCCCCTCATTTCCAATATACCAACAAATAAAACTCCAACACAATCAACCAATTAACATTAAAATTAATTGTCCAATTATGTCACAACTATCGTGGAGAAAAAATTTGATTCTCATCTATATATCATCAAAAATATCTAATTCAATCCAATAGCTCTCCTCATTTCAATTTCCTCGCATCTCCAATATACAAACAAACAAACTCCAAAAAACCACCAATAAATTATTACATTAAAAAAAACATTTCCCCATCCTACGCCAATTAAAACCGTCAACCATCGCTCCCAACCCTCCCGCTTGATCCAAATACCCAAATCCCCACACGAAGAAAAAAACCTCCCCCCCCCCAATTGACATCAAAGCTCCCCGAGAGTTTCATTGCCCGTCGTACCGTGAAATCCCAGACTCGCGCGAGGATTTTCCTCTATTCTGGGTCCTTACGGTGTCGTTCCATTTATGCGCGTCCCGGTTTCGGGACGAGCCGTATCAGAGCGAGACCCTGGACGGGTACTCAAACGTTGTACGGGACATCGTATCGCATACAAACGGAGGGGGAGGGAGTACGAGAGCTAGAGCAAGAGCTCTAGCACCAGCAGCACCAGCAGCAGCCATCGGTCTCGTTGCATATCCCCGCGCTTCGTCGTTGCATTGAGCAAGCGAGAACGAGCGAACGGGGCGAGCAGCGGCAGCGGCAGCAGCACCAGCAGTTGCAGTAGCAGCACAGCAGTCACCTCGATAGCGAGTGTTGAACCCGGGAGAATCTAGGCCGGCTCACGGACACAAACGCACACGCGAATATACACACAAATGCATTCGTACATGGACAAACGCATACGAATATCGCGCTTCGGTACCCCGTGGGATACGTACGAACCATGGACGATGCGCTTGTGTTCGTTGCCGGTCGTGTATTCGACGTCTGTGCCACACCACCGTGACACATATGTGGTGGAATTGCAAGTACACCGAGCTCACAAAAACAACCATCAACCGAGTTTCGCTCTCCGATGCCGTTCGCGATGTGTATTCGTGGGCGCGAATGGCATCACTCTCATTGATTTCCTATGTGTGGCTCTCGCAGGGGTTATTCTAGGATCCTCGCAATGCCATCGAGCCTACGAAACTTCGCGTTTCGTATCGCGCGCATTTGTGCAATCCCGTGCATCTCCCGAAGATGCTAATTATGCGCGATGAGGGGGGGGGGGGGGGGGGGGGACGATTATTGTCGTGCAATTGCGGATTTTACCGTGTGAATCGTTGGGGCGATGAGATCGGTGTGGTTGCATCGCGAATTTCGGTTGTTCTTCTTTCTGTTAATTTCGGGATTTATCATCCCTCTTTGATGTTGAGAAGACGAGTAATTGATTAATTGATTTATTACTGAGGTAGAAATGATAATATAGTATTATTATTATAATTATCATAATAATAATACTATATTATTATCATTCTTATCAATATTTAATTATTTTTACAACAAATTTTATTTAATCAGTTTTCTATATCTCTATTGAAATTCAAAAATTCGACATTTTTTTAATATAAAAAAAATTAAATGATTAATCAATTAACTAGTGATTTACGAGTATAATAATAATATAAAATAATAATAATAATAACAATCACAATAAAAATAATAATAATAATAATAATAATAATAATAATAATAATAATAATAATAATAATAATAATAATAATAATAATAATAATAATAATAATAATAATAATAATAATAATAATAATAATAATAATAATAATAATAATAATAATAATAATAATAATAATAATAATAATAATAATAATAATAATAATAATAATAATCACACAAAAATTATCATAATAAAAATAATAACAATCTATTATTCAATCTATCATTATTATCAATATTTATCAGTATTTATTGATTATTAAATTCCCCAATTGACGATTATTGAACGAAAAAAAAACATCCATCACTTTTCTAGTTCTATATTGAAACACTGATGAATCTGATTGGACTATGGAGCGACATCTTTATTGTAATCGGAACGCGAGAGCTTGTTATGTGCGGTTTATTCTGAGATCGGCAATGTCGATGACCCTCTCCCACTCGATCACCGCTATTCTCCCTCTCGCATTCACATTTACCTCCGACTCGTCGTCCGTCTCCGGTCTCGTCGTTTCACTCGCACCGCCGTACCAACTTTCCGACAGTACCAACCGTTCGCGTTACCATTTATACCATTCGTCATTATTATTTCAAATTCCTCGTTGCTTCTCTCCCGTCGCGTTCTCGCAACGGGGTTGGATTTATTCTCGTATTCGGCTGTGCATTAACAAGATTATTTCACAACCGGCGTCTCAAAGTAATCGGGAATAAAAGCGATG